>OX451741.1:177170771-177393514 GCA_948472305.1 Vicia faba | reverse complement strand
AGATTTGGTTTGAATTCGCATTGTTTGACTTAATCAGTAAAATAATGCATTTGGATTGAATTCACGTTTGTTTGACTGAATCAGTAAAAAGGATACATTCAGTTTGAATTTGCGGAGTTTGGTAAAAATCAGTAAAAAGGGGAATGCGTCTGATCAGTTGTTGTGATTAACTGTTGTTTTGCTTTGGATGTTGGAAATGCCAGGTTTAACTGATCAAATGCTAAAACATTGTTTATTTAAATTATTTATTATTCTAAGATTAAATGATTGGAATTTATTTTCAATTATTATAATTAAAGAATTATAAATAATAAATAAACAATTGGAGAAGAAAAGAATTAATTAAATGAAAGGACTTTTTATTTATCTTTAAATTATTTGTATAATTGTTTTTGTTTACAAAATGTTTACAATAATAATATTACATTTATTTAAATTTAAATAAAAACTGTCCTAAATATTTTTCTAATCTTCAATTCTTCATCTGCTATCCCATTGCTCCAGTGCTCCATGGAATTTTATCTGCAAAAACAAATAAGAGAAGAAAAGTCAATAGCAGATAAATAAATAAATAAATAAATAAATAAAAAAGTTTCATCATTAAGGGCAACTGACTGGGATCAGTTAGCCCTCTCTGCAAATCACGGGTTTTCTCCCGGTTCACAAAGAGGGATGAATATTTGCTTGCTAAACTTTGAATGCACAAATATAAAGATTGCACATTTCAAATTGTCAAAACTGCATAGTTCAAATCTCAAACAGCATGATGCAAAGTCCAAATCAAACTACAAAGTCCAAACTGAATCACAAATTCCAAACTGTCCAACAAACTGTCAAAGATGTCAAACAAGTACAAGGCTACTCAAAGCTGTCAAAAAGAAGATTTGGAAAGATATCAAAGATACAAAAGTACAAGAAGCTGTCAAAAAGAAGATATGAGAGGATATGCAGATATGCAAGCAAGCTTCTTCTCATCATTTCCCAATGTCGCCCTTTCAGAATAAAGTACACATAAAACATATTTTAAATATTTTGAAGTGTACTGGAGAGAGAAAGAAGAGAGAAAAAGCAGGTTTTGCAGGCTTAGGCTTTAGGCATGAAGAAAAATATAAAAAGAAATTTGTTCATAACACAGTAAAAGAGAGAGAGAAATCACAAGAAAGAGATAACTCAAAATTGCTTCCACCCTGCAAAGGCAAGACAACAGCATAAACCCTCATACCCTGTCAAACCTGCTAAAAGCAAACCTTCAGCCAAAGATCAGTAAGGCCATAACCAAAGCCTCACCAAGATCCAAACCACATCCAAGGCCAAGACCTGTACCAGTCACCAAACCTCCAAAACAACTAATATAGCCACAAACCTGCTGAAGCCTCTTACATTCTGCACAAAGCTGCGATAGCCAAAAGCCTAAACAAGTTTGTAAGCTCTCAAACCATCACCAACCCTGTACCATCCTGCATAAAACCTGTTCAAGCCTTACCAAAGCCTTGGTTCAAAAACCTGTAATGGCCTAAAAACCCAAAACCAGTAAACTCACCTAAGCATTAAACCTGCCTAAGCATAAACCAGCAAATAATACCAACCTGTCAAACTGATACAAACATATAAACTGCAACATAAACAACCAAGACCAGTTCACCACAACCCAACTTGTAATGGCCTAAAAAGCCAAAACATTTCAAAAGCCACAACCTGTAAACCTTTCAAACCAGATCCATCCAAACCTTTGTCTAAATAAGTCAAAAACCATGAGCCCTCAGAATTTCTTCATCATTGGGCTATCAAACACAACATTCAAGCATTTATCTCAAGCATACTCGGGCAACTCAGTGTCAAACACAAGGCTCTCAGAATACTCATCATTGGGCAAAGGATAATAAAGCATAGCATACAAAATAGGCAACAAAAGTGAGGAATAGGCAACATAAGTGAGGTAGAAAGAAGAGAGGCAAACGTTCAAGGCAACTCAGTGTCAAACACAAGGCCCTCAAAATACTCATCATTGGGCAAGGAACAAGCTAAGCACACCAGGGCTATCAAGAAGAAGATGCATCATTAAGCAAAAGAAAAAATACAGAGTACCCGATCTCCTTGCAAAGCTAGCTTCATTCACGTTTCCCTCGCCGTCCAGCCCTCCACGCACCTCCGCTCCACCTCGTCTCCACCTCCAAGACTAGAGGTATAAACCTATCCCCTTTCTCCTTTCACGAAAACAACAACATTTGATTCGAATCAGTAAGCAAAAAAAGTAAAACCATATGAGATATAAAACCCTAAAGCGAACGATTAAGATTTTGTTACCTTGAACAAACACCGCTGGAGATATCGTTGGAGGGAGAAGAGGTGGAGGCTGCACCGGTGGCCCTAGACGGAAGAGAAGCTCAGGCAAATGCAAAGGCGAAGAAGACGAAGTGGAACGATGAACAAACGGCCCCTCTGTCTCAACAAAACCCTAAGTGTATTCCAAAGTGAAACAACAATCAAAAACCCTAAAACATTTTGTGTCAAACTTGGGCCTTGCCCTTTCTGCGCCTAAGCCCAAGCGTTTTAATTTGCACCCCCCATACGTTGCTCTTTTGGTATGGGCCAGCATAATCTCCCAAAGGCCCATTCAAAAACTTAACCCCTTTTTTCATAAAACAGATTTTATTTTTGTTAATAAATTAACATAAATTTTTTACATCAAACTTTTTTATAACATAATTTTGAACAATATATTTTTTCCTCTAACTTAAAATATTTTTTATTTTTGCATTAATATCTTAATACATAAAAATACTTTTTTTTAATATACATAATTTAATTAAAATTTAAAACATTTAATTAAAATATTCTTTTTGTACATAAATACATAGTTACATAATTTTTCTTTTAAGACAAATATTTTCCTTTTTTCAAGATATCATTTTGTACATAATCGATAAAATACATTTTTTCTAACATACATAATTTAAATATTCTTTTGTATATATTAAACACAAAATATAAAGATACAAATTTATATCAAATATAAAATGACAATTTTCAAACTTAGAACATTTTCTTTTCTTAAATTTTCTTTTTGTACAGATTAAAGAAAAATACAAGATTACAAAGATTAATAAATAAACATCTAATTATTTTCATTTAAGTTAAAAACAATACTTAATAACACATTTAAATTCACATTTCCGCACTTGTAAATAATTCTCATACATGAACATATACACTTACACGTACACTTATACAATACATTTCACATTATACACTTGATACACATACACTTGCTATTCTTATATCTTGCTATACATTGATTACATTGGATCGCAATTCGATTTGGTTGTAACTTATTGGATACTATAAGTCTCATCCCCATTTGTGAATCTGTACCCCCACTCCCGGATACTATTTGTAATAGCGTAGACTTTAAATTATTGCAATTTACCGCTTTCAATTATACCATGGTTAGACCTAGGGTTTGCATGTACATAAAATCAAACGCCAGATAACCTAATACAAGACAAATACATGAAATCAATACACAATCACACTTGCACCCTCTAGGGTAATCCCACATGTTGCCTTCTAAAATGGGCCATGCCTGCACGTCGAGTTTCTTTGGCAAAACAAATTCAAATGATCATAAGTCTCTCGATGACGCTTTCAAAAGTCGCCTAAACGGAATGATCATAGTCCCTTAAAAGCAAATTGCCAAAGACACTTGGCACCATTGCATTCACGGTCCATACGATGACCCGCGCCCGTCCCGTTAAACATCCTAAACGCAAGATTGTCCACCAAATTCAATGGTGGAACAAAATTGTTAAAAAGGGTTGAAAACATAGAGAAAACCTTTGAGTATAATAGGGGTAGACCAAACTCTTAGTTACTTGAGATCAACTTGCAAAAACACTTGCCTCTTTTCAAAAACCACACTTCACAAACACTTTTCAAAACAAACCCTCAAAAACATTTGAAACATCTTTTCGAAAAGATCCACACTTTTGTAAAACACTCAAACACGAGTCAAATACATTGGTTGCCTAAAACAAGACATCTCTTCAAAAACATTTTCAAAACACACACACACCACAATTTCAAAGCAATCGAAAATCAAGGCAAGTGATCTAAAAAACCAAGTAACTAAGAGCCTATGGATAACCATGGATGAAAAGGGTGCTAATACCTTCCCTTTTCATAATCTACCCCCCGAACCCACGAAATATATCAAAAGGTTTTTGCTGTACTTTTTTAACCGTTCCTTTAGGATAAAATAAAAAGTCGGTGGCGACTCTTGCTCAACCGAACAAGTGCGAATACAAACGCAAACCTCTAGTCAGTTTTCCCACCGTATCACAGAACTGGCGACTCTGCTGGGGATTACTTAAAAGTGGGGTTACCTTAGGGTTTAGATCACCTTTACATTCTTGCTTTGATTGACTTGATTGCTTTATCTTTTGGGTTCTTGTTTGGGTTTTTGTAAATCCTACACCCGGATTTGGAGCACCTTTTTAGGTAAATAGCAAAAAAACTGTGAGGGAACTGTGCGGGGTATACCGACACGGTTGAAGCAGTAAGCTATGTTAGTGTGACATATTTGTGAGTACCGGTAACCCTTGAGTTCAATCAAGGAGAGTACAGGGCCGCTGAGTGATGTCGTGAAGCACTAACGAACTCTTAGAACCTTAATTGACCATCTTAGCCTTTTTAGGGGTAGTGAGATGACCGACTTTGGTGCAGTCCGAAGTTGGTAGATACTCGATACTACACTCATTTGAGGGTTGTTTTCTTGGAACATTTTGGTCGCCAGTAAGTGGCTAAACCGAAACAATGAACACAGAAAACCATCCAATGATATTGAGCTCCTTAGAACCCGGTTTCTATTTTAGGACAAGATGAGCCAACTAACTTCAAGAGGGTACTTACCTAAACCCCATGCAAGCCTAAACCTAAGGACTTGTTTGCTTTGTGTGAATATGTTTGTCTGTATATGCGCTCACTTGCTTTTTGCATACATGTACATAACATCATGACATCATACCATAGCATTTTCAAATAACCATCTCAAGGATCTCGAGGGTTCTTTTGATGCAGGGTTATGTTGAACCAGACGTCTACCAAGGGGCAAGAGGTTTCTCCTCTAACCAATGCCAATCAAAGTTCAAGTACAACAACTTGAATCAGTGGCTATGACCCACTTGACATGGTGAGCTTGATTCTCGTGGAAAGACATCCACCGATACAAAGTTCTCCAATCAAAGTTCAAGTGCAACAACTTGAATCAGTGGCTATGACCCACTTGACATGGTGAGCTTGATTCTCGTGGAAAGACATCCACCGGTGCAAAGTTCTCCAATCCAAGAACAAAGTTCAACCTCTAACATTTTCTTGTGTTTACCCCAAGAGATCCTTGAAAGCATGCATCCACATATCATGCATTGCATTTTGACAGTTTTTCCTTTTTCAGGTTTCCTTACTCTCATGCTGTTTATTTCAGTAAGAGATGGCTCTAGAAAGGTCTGTCAAAGACATCCAAGACCAGACTGCTCAGTTGCAGGAAATGTTCCTGAACTTGTCTCTGGGGCAAGAAGAAATGAAAGCTCTCCTCACAAAGGGCTTGGAGAATTCCAAGAATGCCAGGAGTGATCAGCTTACGGAGCTGCAGTTTGATCTGACAACATTGAGGACCCAGATGATGGGGCAGTTAGTGGGCCAGATGGCTCTCATCCAAGACCTATCTCAAAGACAAGAGGAACTCAGAGTTCTTGTCCGCCAACTGCTTCCAAACAACCAATTGGGGCAAACATCTGAGGTTGAAGAGCAAGTCACCGCTCAGCCTCCATCCACTCAAGAAGACAAGGGGAAGGCCCCTTCGCTTGCTTCAGGGTCACAAGCCCATCAACAATCTCGCCAGCGTCAACGGGGTAATCGGCGTAAGCAAGAAACGTCGGGAAGACAGTTCACGGAGACTGAAATACCATCATTTTTCATACTGAAGCGCCTGTTGGAGGTCAACCTGCTTACTTTAAAGGATCCTCCTCAGAAGCTCAATACCTCCTCTCCTAACAATCGTCCCGACGCATTTTGTGTTTACCACTCCTACAGCCCGGGACACGACACCAACACTGTTGGGCCTTGAAGAACAAGATTCAAGATCTGATCGACATTGGAGTGCTGGAATTCATGCCAGACGGCGAGATGAAAATCTTCCGTTAAAGGGTTCTCCACCTGAAGTGACGAAGCTCAAGCTGAAAGCCTTTTGCTTCATTTTGAATTTTCAAAGTTGTAATTTCTTTTGTTGTCAAACAATTATCTGTTGATGTTAAACTCTGTTTTCATTAATGCATTGCATATGTTTGTCTTGAATTCATCCATTCGTTTCACTACTCTTATGCTTTTCTTTATGACATCTGACTCTTGATAAAAAGCTGCAAGCCTTTAGAGGGAGGATGACGAAACAATACCATAATCTCATACAGTATGCTTTTGAACAGACCTTGCTGATGATGTACATGCATTTCTTTCAATTCCCAAACACTGGAGTTATAAGGAAGATAATCCCTAGTCAACCCCTTCGAGCCAAAGAAGTAGGAGTTTTCTGTTCTAAACAATCAAAACCTTTGATATAAACCCGAGGCAGGGTAGTATCTCAGTTAATTCAAGAGAAAACGCGCATTGAAGTCGCAAACTCTCAGTTCGTAACACAACGAACGACGTCAAAAAAGAAAGCATTCCTTTGGAATCAAAAGACAAGGGTGGTTCCCTATCACATAGACAGTCAATCTCTCAAAAGAGAAAAAGCCCACTGAGCCAAAACCTGTAAAGGAAGCTCAAGAAAGCTGGGGCATCCCGCTGACTGTAATCTCGAAAATGGGAGCAGTCAGGCAAAAGTTAGGGATAACAAATCAAAATCAAAATAGTGAGGTCATTACAAAATCCTCAACAACATGAAAAATGTTGAAAATGAAAAAAGGAGATGATGACTGTCTCCCCAAATTCAACTGGTGAACCATCGCCCAAAAGTCGTTCCAGACTCAAGACAGAGTATGACGTACAATTAACTGAGCTTAGGGTTGAAGAACATCACGAAGAGCGGGTGGGTACAAATATACTTTGAGCCTATATCCTTTGTTTCTTAAACCGTGAACCAAGCCACGTTACAAGCCTTCAAAAGTCCTAATTGAAGCATGGGTTAGTTCGAAAGCATACTGTTACAAAAGGTATCCCGACTCCTGTAAGGCTTTGCTCTAAATCTTGTGTTGATCTGTCTTATAAAAAGTTTTCTGCTAAAAACGCATTTTTCAAAACTTCGAGACAAACGTAAACTTTGCATTGCTTGAATATCACTGTCTGCATTTGGCTTTTTGTTTGACAGCGAAGAATTTCATACAGCGAATGTTTGGAGGAACGAAAACTCTCTCAGTGAGCAAAATCACTTCAAAAGGATAACACTTCCAACGACAAATCTCCTATCAGCAAGGGGCATGACATGTCACCATCCAATTAACCTGGGGCAGTCCAGTCAAGGTCCAACAGATCTTCCAAAGTTTAGTTAACCTGGGGCAGTCCAGTCAAGATTTCAAGAAATCTCTCAATTCGCAGATTAATCTGATTCAAGACTCATCATCACTTGGGGCATTCGAATGTCAAAAGTGTTCAATCATTCCTTCACCACCTGGTGGAATTTACAACCACCAAAAAGACAACTATCACATTTCCAGACTCGATTCCTGTATCTAGCCCGGGCAAGTCTGAAGAGTTTGAGGATTCGATTCCTGTATCCATCCAAGGCATATCTGTTGACGACTATTTCCAGACTCGATTCCTGTATCCAGCCAGGGCACGTCTGAAGAGTTTGAAGATTCGATTCCTGTATCCAGCCAGGGCATATCGGTTGACGACTATTTCTAGACTCGATTCCTGTGTCCAGCCAGGGCACGTCTGAAGAGTTTGAAGATTCGATTCCTGTATCCAGCCAGGGCATATCTGTTGAAAACTATTTCCAGATTCGATTCCTGTATCCAGCCAGGGCATATCTGTTGACGACTATTTCTAGACTCGATTCCTGTATCTAGCCAGGGCACGTCTGAAGAGTTTGAAGATTCGATTCCTGTATCCAGCCAGGGCATATCTGTTGACGACTATTTCCAGACTCGATCCCTGTATCCAGCCAGGGCATATCTGTTGACGACTATTTCCAGACTCGATTCCTGTATCTATCCAGGGCACGTCTGAAGAGTTTGAAGATTCGATTCCTGTATCCAGCCAGGGCATATCTATTGACGACTATTTCCAGACTCGATTCCTGTATCCAGCCAGGGCACGTCTGAAGAGTTCCAGATCAACACCTGTAACAAGCCAGGAAAACGTCTGTGAACGACCGATTATGGATTAACACCTGTAACAAGCCAGGAAATTATCTACATCACCACTTGGGGCATTTGAATGTCAAAAGTGTTCAAAAACCCGATGCAGTTTTACACGGACTCATCGTCAGGAAACCCTACACCGGTTCCCTTTCAACCCCCGATGTAGTTTTACACGGACTCATCATTAGGAAATCCTACACAGATCTCCTCAAAACAGGAAGACCCCAGTAGTTTGGCATACAACCCAAGCTTCTGATTTCCCCAACAGTGGTCCCAAGACTTCTCATTTTTTCAACAATCAAGAGATTCTTGCCCTCCACAACAGCAGCCAAGGAATTATTTCCCCCGGTAGTAGTCAAGATTCTTTTATCTTCAGCCATCCAGGATTCATTTATCCTCAGCAAGATAGCTTATCAGCTTACATGCGCATTCATCACATTCATGTCATAAACATTGATGTCGCATACATTGCATCATGCATCATAACATTACATACAACTAACCCTTTACCTTTTCAGGTAAGATCAGTCGACAAACAAAGATCATCTCCCGAGATTCATCCAGAAATAGTTCAGATGTGACCCAGACACGACGACTTTCTGATACTTATTCCAGATTCACTCAGATGCAGTTTTACACGGACGCATCATCAGGAAACCCTACACCGGTTCCTCTTCAACTTCAAGACTTCTGAAAACAGTTTACGGACACTTCCCAACAACGGATGTTAATCTATTGCTTATTCAATCTCAACTCCTGAAAACAGTTCACGGATTCTCCGGGCACGGATGTCAATCTATTGCTTATTCAGACCCTCCAGTTCAGAGATGTTCCGAAACATGGAGGCCTTTCTGATACTCGTCCACTCACCTTTAACATACAATTCAACATTTCCAAATGGCATCTTTAAGCCCATTTCCAGATGGCATCTCTAAGCCCATCTGTTGCACCCCAAAATTTGCCCTCCCATATTCTTCAAGAAATGGCCAAGCCAGGTCACAAAATTCCCCAAGGGTTGCCCAGTCAAAGAGCCTCCTATACAGTCAAAACTAGGGTTTGTGTTCTGATCAAGAATTGAAAGTTTTCAAGGACCCAATCAAGTCTCATATGCCTACAAAGATGGTCAAGTGTCTTCATATCAAGTTTCAAGGCATTTAGCTCAAAATTGCACAGTCAAAACCCTAGATTGCACTACAGTCAACTGTAGGGGCAAAATGGTCATTTGACAGTCAAAAGTTCAAATTTTTGGTCAACACATCATTTTGAAGCCACAAACATCATTTGATCAATGCTTGATCATGATTCTCAAAATTTGGCTCAGAAATCATCAAAGATGCAAAAGTTGCCTTATTTGGACAGCTGAAAAAGTCAACTGAAATTGACCAGGGCATAACTTTCACATGGATTATCAGAAAAATTCCATCCAATGCTCATTTTGAGAAAGACATTTCCTACAACTCATCTTCATGCTTCAAGTCCAAGAAATGCTCTCACAAAAAGTTATCAATTTCAACATTATAGGTCATTTTCAAAAGTCAACAAAAAGGGACTTTAAGTCAAAGGCCATAACTTGATATTGGTAAATCAAAATGACATGGGACCAAAGGCATTGGTTAGAGGACTCAAAGACCTTTCCAAAATGTCCAAGAACATGTGAAAAGCTTAAAAATTGACCAAGTTATGCCTTGTGGAAGTTGGGAAATTTTTAGGAATTTTGAAAAGTCAACTTTGATTCAAAAGGCCTAAATTTGCTAATGGGCCCATTTTTCTTCCATGATCCATCATTCCAAGCATATGCACGACCACTTGGCCCAAAGGGAAGTATTTTCATATTTTTTTAATTATTTATTTGAATTTATATTAATATTAATTCATTTAAATTGTTTAAATACATGAAAAATATAAAGCTTGACCTAAAAAATCTTTTTATGCACATTCTAGGCTTAAGATCACGTGCACATGCTAATTAGGCAAGTTTTGGTTTGATTTGAGCTAATTGACACCAAATAACACTTGGAAAAGATATGAAAAGATATGAAGAAATCAAATATGTGAAATCATCAATGCAATGGATTTTGTCTAGTTTTCTTGACCTAAATTGTTCTATACATATTCAAGATCACAAACCTAATGCCTGGACACTCTAAGCTGCGCCCCAAGAACACTTTGCACATTGAAATTTTTTCCATAAAACACAAAACTGTTTTCAAGGTTAGGAGACGATTCAAGCCTCAACTTCCATTCCATTAGATTCCTGGGACAATTCTGAACGTGTGCCAATCCCTAACATCAACCAAAACGCAAAGAAGTGGTAGTTTGAACTCTAACTGTACCAAGAAATTTTTGAAATCGTATGGCATAATTCATGCATCCTTTTGCGTTTTTCTTTATGTATTCTTATTCAGGGTGAAGTTTCCAAGCTAACCATACCAATTAATTTCATTTTTGTGCAATATAGGCGATTTCGCCATTGTTAAATGTTAGGGTTTGCAGGTTTCGAATTTGGGGTTTTTAAGACAAAGCAAAATTGGAGCTCAAGACTATGGCCATTGCACTTAGCACGTCCAGACGAAAAAATTCCAACCCTCGCGCTCAATTTATGAGCGTCGAGGGCCTATTCGTTATTTTTTGAAATATGGTCTTAGGCAACGCCATGAAAACCGTGGCCTATCTGTTTTAGTTTCAGGGAAAACGAGGACGAAGACCTCGTGGCAAAGCATGATAGGCGGATTCAAATTTCGCGCGAATTTCCAAAGTCATTAACGTTTTCTTCTTATAATGTTTGTTGTTTATTATTTGTTAAATGAAATACAAGTGCTTTAGTGGCAGGTACACGTGCTTGGCAACGTTAAAGACCTGGGTTCGAATCCCAGGTCTTGACGTTCTTCATATTATTTTGCATTCAGCAATCCCATGCAACATCCAAGATAACAATGTACCATGCATCTTCACCATCCAACGTCCACGCGTCCCTGATGACCAAACCAACGGCGTGGATCTGAGGAACACGTAACCCCAGGTCAACACGCTGGCACCCAAACTGAAAAGTCAAACAGATCAAAAGGCTTGATGGGCCAGATTGCTAGGCCTGAACCTCACAAATTGGGGCTACCCCCCCCTGGTTTGCATTTTTTCTATTTTTCTTCTTACCTTTATTTTTGTTATTTCATTTATTTTATTGTCTTAATTTAATTAATTTATTTTTCTACAAAATATAAAAACATTCAAAAATCAGAAAAGACCAAAAAATAATAAATATTAATATTATAATTATTTTCATAAATAAATGCTTGTAATTATTTAGTTTTAATTTAGGTTTACTAAATATTTTTCATAATTAAAAAATACAAAAAGATAGAACTAGGCTTAATTTTTATTCCTTTAATTTGTTTCTTTTTTTATCATAATATTTATTTATTTATTGTTTATAATTAAATTTTGCATGTAAATGAACTTAGATTTAAATTAGGTTAAAAATTCAATTTTTTTCACAATAAATTTAAAAAAACATTAGAACTAGGGTTTAGCATTTTATTTTTAATTTCAATAAATTCTTTTTCTTTTAAATCTTAAAAAAACATAAAATACCAAAAACATTTAATTCTAATTAATTAATTCTCATTAACTTTAATTTCTTACAAAAGGGTCCAACGCCCGTCGCTTTAATTATTTTGTTTCGCGCATTTTATTTCGCTTATTATAATTATGTACATGTCCCAAAGCCTTGTAACAATTTTACTTTTCGCACTTTTATTCGCACTTTATTTACTTTCAGTCAAATCGGGTCCGGTTTAATTTTGGCGATGTGGACCCGCGCCATTTGTAATAGCCTTAGATTTATTTTCCCGCAACTTATAACTGTTAAAAAGCATGCAAGAATGAATGTCTTAATTAAAATCAAGCGTAGATCACAATGACATGACAAAAGACAAATATCAATGAAAACGACACACGATTCGCACACACCACCCCTAGGGTACGCCTCGCTGTTGCCTTTCGAAAGGTGATCGTCGAGTAGAGGACGTCTTAGTAAATCCTCATGATCCGGGAACCTGGCATGAGGGTAGCTTCTAAGGTGTCTTCCCATTGCTCTGGTGATCACCATATCCCTAAAACTCGAATTGACCCGAACACCTCCAACGGTGGTGCTACCTACCTCTCAATGGTGGGATGGCACTACTTTTAAGGACATTTACACAGACGAATTCCTTAGGGTAGGTAGGTTCTCAAGGATACTTGCTCTAATTTCAAACAAATCAAAACATCTTTTCACACCAACACATTTTCAAAAGCTTTCAAAGCAAACTTTTCAAACACTCTGACGTACGAGTCGAACTCAAATTTTTCAAAGAAACTTTTTAAACCCACATTGAAAAGCAAACAAAACATTTTTGAAAACACAATGAGCAAGTATCTAAGAGCCCATGGATAACCATGGATAGAAAGGGTGCTAACACCTTCCCTTTCTATAACCTACCTCCCGAACCGAGAGCAATCTCTTTAAGGAATTTTTCTGTGCTTTTGTCCTTTCCATTTGGAGAAAATAAAAGACGGTGGCGACTCTTGCTTCCGCGACATTTCGCGAACCAGCGTTAAACAGTCAGTTCCAGATCCACCGATCACACCATCCCTCGACAAGATTCTATCGCACCAAATGACATCTTTAAGCCCATTTCCAGATGGCATCTCTAAGCCCATCCCCCGACAAGATTCTATCGCACCAAATGGCATCTTTAAGCCCATTTCCAGATGGCATCTCTAAGCCCATCCCCCGACAAGATTCTATCGCATCAGATGGCATCTTTAAGCCCATTTCCAGATGGCATCTTTAAGCCCATTCACCTCTACCCTCACATCGCCGAGTGCAAATTTTCTGGGCACTTTAGTGTCCAATCTTCTTTTACCTTCAAGTCACGAAAGGCAAACTTGCCAATCTAACTCTTCAGGTCCAAGAAGATTGAACAGGGGCAACTGTTGTACCCCAAAATTTGCCCTCACATTTTTTCCACAAGAAATCAAAACTTCAGGCTTTTCCTGATTTTTCAAAATGGCTCAAGAATCGGTCAAACAGACTTTTCTCATCAGTCAAACACAATTAGGGTTTTGTTGATTTTCAGGGCTCTAGAATGTTTCAAACAGTTGGCTTAGGGTTTTGGTTGATTTTGGCTCAACTTCGATCAGGCGAACGTTTCTTTGGCATTTAATCAAGAATTAGGGTTGTTCATGCGCGATTCTTCAGAAAGATTTAATTCTATGGTGCTTTGCAAGTTATTCCGAGATTTGGTTTGAATTTGCATTGTTTGACTTAATCAGTAAAAGAATGCATTTGGATTGAATTCACGTTTGTTTGACTGAATCAGTAAAAAGGATACATTCAGTTTGAATTTGCGGAGTTTGGTAAAAATCAGTAAAAAGGGGAATGCGTCTGATCAGTTGTTGTGATTAACTGTTGTTTTGCTTTGGATGTTGGAAATGCCAGGTTTAACTGATCAAATGCTAAAGCATTGTTTATTTAAATTATTTATTATTCTAAGATTAAATGATTGGAATTTATTTTCAATTATTATAATTAAAGAATTATAAATAATAAATAAACAATTGGAGAAGAAAAGAATTAATTAAATGAAAGGACTTTTTATTTATCTTTAAATTATTTGTATAATTGTTTTTGTTTACAAAATGTTTACAATAATAATATTACATTTATTTAAATTTAAATAAAAACTGTCCTAAATATTTTTCTAATCTTCAATTCTTCATCTGCTATCCCATTGCTCCAGTGCTCCATGGAATTTTATCTGCAAAAACAAATAAGAGAAGAAAAGTCAATAGCAGATAAATAAATAAATAAAGAGACAGATAAAAAAGTTTCATCATTAAGGGCAACTGACTGGGATCAGTTAGCCCTCTCTGCAAATCACGGGATTTCTCCCGGTTCACAAAGAGGGATGAATATTTGCTTGCTAAACTTTGAATGCACAAATATAAAGATTGCACATTTCAAATTGTCAAAACTGCATAGTTCAAATCTCAAACAGCATGATGCAAAGTCCAAATCAAACTACAAAGTCCAAACTGAATCACAAATTCCAAACTGTCCAACAAACTGTCAAAGATGTCAAACAAGTACAAGGCTACTCAAAGCTGTCAAAAAGAAGATTTGGAAAGATATCAAAGATACAAAAGTACAAGAAGCTGTCAAAAAGAAGATATGAGAGGATATGCAGATATGCAAGCAAGCTTCTTCTCATCATTTCCCAATGTCGCCCTTTCAGAATAAAGTACACATAAAACATATTTTAAATATTTTGAAGTGTACTGGAGAGAGAAAGAAGAGAGAAAAAGCAGGTTTTGCAGGCTTAGGCTTTAGGCATGAAGAAAAATATAAAAAGCAATTTGTTCATAACACAGTAAAAGAGAGAGAGAAATCACAAGAAAGAGATAACTCAAAATTGCTTCCACCCTGCAAAGGCAAGACAACAGCATAAACCCTCATACCCTGTCAAACCTGCTAAAAGCAAACCTTCAGCCAAAGATCAGTAAGGCCATAACCAAAGCCTCACCAAGATCCAAACCACATCCAAGGCCAAGACCTGTACCAGTCACCAAACCTCCAAAACAACTAATATAGCCACAAACCTGCTGAAGCCTCTTACATTCTGCACAAAGCTGCGATAGCCAAAAGCCTAAACAAGTTTGTAAGCTCTCAAACCATCACCAACCCTGTACCATCCTGCATAAAACCTGTTCAAGCCTTACCAAAGCCTTGGTTCAAAAACCTGTAATGGCCTAAAAACCCAAAACCAGTAAACTCACCTAAGCATTAAACCTGCCTAAGCATAAACCAGCAAATAATACCAACCTGTCAAACTGATACAAACATATAAACTGCAACATAAACAACCAAGACCAGTTCACCACAACCCAACTTGTAATGGCCTAAAAAGCCAAAACATTTCAAAAGCCACAACCTGTAAACCTTTCAAACCAGATCCATCCAAACCTTTGTCTAAATAAGTCAAAAACCACGAGCCCTCAGAATTTCTTCATCATTGGGCTATCAAACACAACATTCAAGCATTTATCTCAAGCATACTCGGGCAACTCAGTGTCAAACACAAGGCCCTCAGAATACTCATCATTGGGCAAAGGATAATAAAGCATAGCATACAAAATAGGCAACAGAAGTGAGGAATAGGCAACAGAAGTGAGGTAGAAAGAAGAGAGGCAAACGTTCAAGGCAACTCAGTGTCAAACACAAGGCCCTCAGAATAATCATCATTAGGCAAGGAACAAGCTAAGCACACCAGGGCTATCAAGAAAAAGATGCATCATTAAGCAAAAGAAAAAATACAGAGTACCCGATCTCCTTGCAAAGCTAGCTTCATTCACGTTTCCCTCGCCGTCCGGCCCTCCACGCACCTCCGCTCCACCTCGTCTCCACCTCCAAGACTAGAGGTATAAACCTATCCCCTTTCTCCTTTCACGAAAACAACAGCATTTGATTCAAATCAGTAAGCAAAAAAAGTAAAACCATATGAGATATAAAACCCTAAAGCGAACAATTAAGATTTTGTTACCTTGAACAAACACCGCTGGAGCAATCGTTGGAGGGAGAAGAGGTGGAGGCTGCACCGGTGGCCCTAGACGGAAGAGAAGCTCAGGAAAAGGCAAAGGCGAAGAAGAAGAAGTGGAACGATGAACAAACGACCCCTCTGTCTCAACAAAACCCTAAGTGTATTCCAAAGTGAAACAACAATCAAAAACCCTAAAACATTTTGTGTCAAACTTGGGCCTTGCCCTTTCTGCGCCTAAGCCCAAGCGTTTTAATTTGCACCTCCCATACGTTGCTCTTTTGGTATGGGCCAGCATAATCTCCCAAAGGCCCATTCAAAAACTTAACCCCTTTTTTCATAAAACAGATTTTATTTTTGTTAATAAATTAACATAAATTTTTTACATCAAACTTTTTTATAACATAATTTTGAACAATATATTTTTTCCTCTAACTTAAAATATTTTTTATTTTTGCATTAATATCTTAATACATAAAAATACTTTTTTTTAATATACATAATTTAATTAAAATTTAAAACATTTAATTAAAATATTCTTTTTGTACATAAATACATAGTTACATAATTTTTCTTTTAAGACAAATATTTTCCTTTTTTCAAGATATCATTTTGTACATAATCGATAAAATACATTTTTTCTAACATACATAATTTAAATATTCTTTTGTATATATTAAACACAAAATATAAAGATACAAATTTATATCAAATATAAAATGACAATTTTCAAACTTAGAACATTTTCTTTTCTTAAATTTTCTTTTTGTACATATTAAAGAAAAATACAAGATTACAAAGATTAATAAATAAACATCTAATTATTTTCATTTAAGTTAAAAACAATACTTAATAACACATTTAAATTCACATTTCCGCACTTGTAAATAATTCTCATACATGAACATATACACTTACACGTACACTTATACAATACATTTCACATTATACACTTGATACACATACACTTGCTATTCTTATATCTTGCTATACATTGATTACATTGGATCGCAATTTGATTTGGTTGTAACTTATTGGATACTATAAGTCTCATCCCCATTTGTGAATCTGTACCCCCACTCCCGGATACTATTTGTAATAGCGTAGACTTTAAATTATTGCAATTTACCGCTTTCAATTATACCATGGTTAGACCTAGGGTTTGCATGTACATAAAATCAAACGCTAGATAACCTAATACAAGACAAATACATGAAATCAATACACAATCACACTTGCACCCTCTAGGGTAATCCCACATGTTGCCTTCCAAAATGGGCCATGCCTGCACGTCGAGTTTCTTTGGCAAAACAAATTCAAATGATCATAAGTCCCTCGATGACGCTTTCAAAAGTCGCCTAAACGGAATGATCATAGTCCCTTCAAAGCAAATTGCCAAAGACACTTGGCACCATTGCATTCACGGTCCATACGATGACCCGCGCCCGTCCCGTTAAACATCCTAAACGCAAGATTGTCCACCAAATTCAATGGTGGAACAAAATTGTTAAAAAGGGTTGAAAACATAGAGAAAACCTTTGAGTATAATAGGGGTAGACCAAACTCTTAGTTACTTGAGATCAACTTGCAAAAAAACTTGCCTCTTTTCAAAAACCACACTTCACAAACACTTTTCAAAACAAACCCTCAAAAACATTTGAAACATCTTTTCGAAAAGATCCACACTTTTGTAAAACACTCAAACACGAGTCAAATACATTGGTTGCCTAAAACAAGACATCTCTTCAAAAACATTTTCAAAACACACACACACCACAATTTCAAAGCAATCGAAAATCAAGGCAAGTGATCTAAAAAACCAAGTAACTAAGAGCCCATGGATAACCATGGATGAAAAGGGTGCTAATACCTTCCCTTTTCATAATCTACCCCCCGAACCCACGAAATATCTCAAAAGGTTTTTGCTGTACTTTTTTAACCTTTCCTTTAGGATAAAATAAAAAGTCGGTGGCGACTCTTGCTCAACCGAACAAGTGCGAATACAAACGCAAACCTCTAGTCAGTTCTCCCACCGTATCACAGAACTGGCGACTCTGCTGGGGATTACTTAAAAGTGGGGTTACCTTAGGGTTTAGATCACCTTTACATTCTTGCTTTGATTGACTTGATTGCTTTATCTTTTGGGTTCTTGTTTGGGTTTTTGTAAATCCTACACCCGGATTTGGAGCACCTTTTTAGGTAAATAGCAAAAAAACTGTGAGGGAACTGTGCGGGGTATACCGACACGGTTGAAGCAGTAAGCTATGTTAGTGTGACATATTTGTGAGTACCGGTAACCCTTGAGTTTAATCAAGGAGAGTACGGGGCCGCTGAGTGATGTCGTGAAGCACTAACGAACTCTTAGAACCTTAATTGACCATCTTAGCCTTTTTAGGGGTAGTGAGATGACCGACTTTGGTGCAGTCCGAAGTTGGTAGATACTCGATACTACACTCATTTGAGGGTTGTTTTCTTGGAACATTTTGGTCGCCAGTAAGTGGCTAAACCGAAACAATGAACACAGAAAACCATCCAATGATATTGAGCTCCTTAGAACCCGGTTTCTATTTTAGGACAGGATGAGCCAACTAACTTCAAGAGGGTACTTACCTAAACCTCATGCAAGCCTAAACCTAAGGACTTGTTTGCTTTGTGTGAATATGTTTGTCTGTATATGCACTCACTTGCTTTTTGCATACATGTACATAACATCATGACATCATACCATAGCATTTTCAAATAACCATCTCAAGGATCTCGAGGGTTCTTTTGATGCAGGGTTATGTTGAACCAGACGTCTACCAAGGGGCAAGAGGTTTCTCCTCTAACCAATGCCAATCAAAGTTCAAGTACAACAACTTGAATCAGTGGCTATGACCCACTTGACATGGTGAGCTTGATTCTCGTGGAAAGACATCCACCGATACAAAGTTCTCCAATCAAAGTTCAAGTGCAACAACTTGAATCAGTGGCTATGACCCACTTGACATGGTGAGCTTGATTCTCGTGGAAAGACATCCACCGGTGCAAAGTTCTCCAATCCAAGAACAAAGTTCAACCTCTAACATTTTCTTGTGTTTACCCCAAGAGATCCTTGAAAGCATGCATCCACATATCATGCATTGCATTTTGACAGTTTTTCCTTTTTCAGGTTTCCTTACTCTCATGCTGTTTATTTCAGTAAGAGATGGCTCTAGAAAGGTCTGTCAAAGACATCCAAGACCAGACTGCTCAGCTGCAGGAAATGTTCCTGAACTTGTCTCTGGGGCAAGAAGAAATGAAAGCTCTCCTCACAAAGGGCTTGGAGAATTCCAAGAATGCCAGGAGTGATCAGCTTACGGAGCTGCAGTTTGATCTAACAACATTGAGGACCCAGATGATGGGGCAGTTAGTGGGCCAGATGGCTCTTATCCAAGACCTATCTCAAAGACAAGAGGAACTCAGAGTTCTTGTCCGCCAACTGCTTCCAAACAACCAATTGGGGCAAACATCTGAGGTTGAAGAGCAAGTCACCTCTCAGCCTCCATCCACTCAAGAAGACAAGGGGAAGGCCCCTTCGCTTGCTTCAGGGTCACAAGCCCATCAACAACCTCGCCAGCGTCAACGGGGTAATCGGCGTAAGCAAGAAACGTCGGGAAGACAGTTCACGGAGACTGAAATACCATCATTTTTCATACTGAAGCGCCTGTTGGAGGTCAACCTGCTTACTTTAAAGGATCCTCCTCAGAAGCTCAATACCTCCTCTCCTAACAATCGTCCCGACGTATTTTGTGTTTACCACTCCTACAGCCCGGGACACGACACCAACGACTGTTGGGCCTTGAAGAACAAGATTCAAGATCTGATCGACATTGGAGTGCTGGAATTCATGCCTGACGGCGAGATGAAAATCTTCCGTTAAAGGGTTCTCCACCTGAAGTGACGAAGCTCAAGCTGAAAGACTTTTGCTTCATTTTGAATTTTCAAAGTTGTAATTTCTTTTGTTGTCAAACAATTATCTGTTGATGTTAAACTCTGTTTTCATTAATGCATTGCATATGTTTGTCTTGAATTCATCCATTCGTTTCACTACTCTTATGCTTTTCTTTATGACATCTGACTCTTGATAAAAAGCTGCAAGCCTTTAGAGGGAGGATAACGAAACAATACCATAATCTCATACAGTATGCTTTTGAACAGACCTTGCTGATGATGTACATGCATTTCTTTCAATTCCCAAACACTGGAGTTATAAGGAAGATAATCCCTAGTCAACCCCTTCGAGCCAAAGAAGTAGGAGTTTTCTGTTCTAAACAATCAAAACCTTTGATATAAACCCGGGGCAGGGTAGTATCTCAGTTAATTCAAGAGAAAACGCGCATTGAAGTCGCAAACTCTCAGTTCGTAACACAACGAACAACGTCAAAAAAGAAAGCATTCCTTTGGAATCAAAAGACAAGGGTGGTTCCCTATCATATAGACAGTCAATCTCTCAAAAGAGAAAAAGCCCACTGAGCCAAAACCTGTAAAGGAAGCTCAAGAAAGCTGGGGCATCCCGCTGACTGTAATCTCGAAAATGGGAGCAGTCAGGCAAAAGTTAGGGATAACAAATCAAAATCAAAATAGTGAGGTCATTACAAAATCCTCAACAACATGAAAAATGTTGAAAATGAAAAAAGGAGATGATGACTGTCTCCCCAAATTCAACTGGTGAACCATCGCCCAAAAGTCATTCCAGACTCAAGACACAATATGACGTACAATTAACTGAGCTTAGGGTTGAAGAACATCACGAAGAGCGGGTGGGTACAAATATACTTTGAGCCTATATCCTTTGTTTCTTAAACCTTGAACCAAGCCACATTACAACCCTTCAAAAGTCCTAATTGAAGCATGGGTTAGTTCGAAAGCATACTGTTACAAAAGGTATCCTGACTCCTGTAAGGCTTTGCTCTAAATCTTGTGTTGATCTGTCTTATAAAAAGTTTTCTGCTAAAAACGCATTTTTCAAAACTTCGAGACAAACGTAAACTTTGCATTGCTTGAATATCACTGTCTGCATTTGGCTTTTTGTTTGACAGCGAAGAATT
Organism: Vicia faba; assembly: GCA_948472305.1. NCBI lineage: Eukaryota > Viridiplantae > Streptophyta > Magnoliopsida > Fabales > Fabaceae > Vicia > Vicia faba. The sequence continues at coordinate 177,372,520 of OX451741.1, read as the reverse complement.
TCATACAGCGAATGTTCGGAGGAACGAAAACTCTCTCAGTGAGCAAAATCACTTCAAAAGGATAACACTTCCAACGACAAATCTCCTATCATCAAGGGGCATGACATGTCACCATCCAATTAACCTGGGGCAGTCCAGTCAAGGTCCAACAGATCTTCCAAAGTTTAGTTAACCTGGGGCAGTCCAGTCAAGATTTCAAGAAATCTCTCAATTCGCAGATTAATCTGATTCAAGACTCATCATCACTTGGGGCATTCGAATGTCAAAAGTGTTCAATCATTCCTTCACCACCTGCTGGAATTTACAACCACCAAAAAGACAACTATCACATTTCCAGACTCGATTCCTGTATCTAGTCAGGGCAAGTCTGAAGAGTTTGAGGATTCGATTCCTGTATCCATCCAGGGCATATCTGTTGACGACTATTTCCAGACTCGATTCCTGTATCCAGCCAGGGAACGTCTGAAGAGTTTGAAGATTCGATTCCTGTATCCAGCCAGGGCATATCTGTTGACGACTATTTCTAGACTCGATTCCTGTATCCAGCCAGGGCACGTCTGAAGAGTTTGAAGATTCAATTCCTGTATCCAGCCAGGGCATATCTGTTGACAACTATTTCCAGATTCGATTCCTGTATCCAGCCAGGGCATATCTGTTGACGACTATTTCTAGACTCGATTCCTGTATCTAGCCAGGGCACGTCTGAAGAGTTTGAAGATTCGATTCCTGTATCCAGCCAGGGCATATCTGTTGACGACTATTTCCAGACTCGATCCCTGTATCCAGCCAGGGCATATCTGTTGACGACTATTTCCAGACTCGATTCCTGTATCTATCTAGGGCACGTCTGAAGAGTTTGAAGATTCGATTCCTGTATCCAGCCAGGGCATATCTATTGACGACTATTTCCAGACTCGATTCCTGTATCCATCCAGGGCACGTCTGAAGAGTTCCAGATCAACACCTGTAACAAGCCAGGAAAACGTATGTGAACGACCCATTGTGGATTAACACCTGTAACAAGCCAGGAAATTATCTACATCACCACTTGGGGCATTTGAATGTCAAAAGTGTTCAAAAACCCGATGCAGTTTTACACGGACTCATCGTCAGGAAACCCTACACCGGTTCCCTTTCAACCCCCGATGTAGTTTTACACGGACTCATCATCAGGAAATCCTACACAGATCTCCTCAAAACAGGAAGACCCCAGTAGTTTGGCATACAACCCAAGCTTCTGATTTCCCCAACAGTGGTCCCAAGACTTCTCATTTTTTCAACAATCAAGAGATTCTTGCCCTCCACAGCAGCAGCTAAGGAATTATTTCCCCCGGTAGTAGTCAAGATTCTTTTATCTTCAGCCATCCAGGATTCATTTATCCTCAGCAAGATAGCTTATCAGCTTACATGCGCATTCATCACATTCATGTCATAAACATTGATGTCGCATGCATTGCATCATGCATCATAACATTGCATACAACTAACCATTTACCTTTTCAGGTAAGATCAGTCGACAAACAAAGATCATCTCCCGAGATTCATCCAGAAATAGTTCAGATGTGACCCAGACACAGCGACTTTCTGATACTTATTCCAGATTCACTCAGATGCAGTTTTACACGGACGCATCATCAGGAAACCCTACACCGGTTCCTCTTCAACTTCAAGACTTCTGAAAACAGTTTACGGACACTTCCCAACAACGGATGTTAATCTATTGCTTATTCAATCTCAACTCCTGAAAACAGTTCACGGATTCTCCGGGTACGGATGTCAATCTATTGCTTATTCAGACCCTCCAGTTCAGAGATGTTCCGAAACATGGAGGCCTTTCTGATACTCGTCCACTCACCTTTAACATACAGTTCAACATTTCCAAATGGCATCTTTAAGCCCATTTCCAGATGGCATCTCTAAGCCCATCCCTCGACAAGATTCTATCGCACCAAATGGCATCTTTAAGCCCATTTCCAGATGGCATCTCTAAGCCCATCCCCCGACAAGATTCTATCGCACCAAAGGGCATCTTTAAGCCCATTTCCAGATGGCATCTCTAAGCCCATCCCCCGACAAGATTCTATCGCATCAGATGGCATCTTTAAGTCCATTTCCAGATGGCATCTTTAAGCCCATTCACCTCTACCCTCACATCGCCGAGTGCAAATTTTCTGGGCACTTTAGTGTCCAATCTTCTTTTACCTTCAAGTCACGAAAGGCAAACTTGCCAATCTAACTCTTCAGGTCCAAGAAGATTGAACAGGGGCAACTGTTGTACCCCAAAATTTGCTCTCGCATTTTTTCCACAAGAAATCAAAACTTCAGGCTTTTCCTGATTTTTCAAAATGGCTCAAGAATCGGTCAAACAGACTTTTCTCGTCAGTCAAACACAATTAGGGTTTTGTTGATTTTCAGGGCTCTAGAATGTTTCAAACAGTTGGCTTAGGGTTTTGGTTGATTTTGGCTTAACTTCGATCAGGCGAACGTTTCTTTGGCATTTAATCAGGAATTAGGGTTGTTCATGCGCGATTCTTCAGAAAGATTTAATTCTACGGTGCTTTTCAAGTTATTCCGAGATTTGGTTTGAATTCGCATTGTTTGACTTAATCAGTAAAAGAATGCATTTGGATTGAATTCACGTTTGTTTGACTGAATCAGTAAAAAGGATACATTCAGTTTGAATTTGCGGAGTTTGGTAAAAATCAGTAAAAAGGGGAATGCGTCTGATCAGTTGTTGTGATTAACTGTTGTTTTGCTTTGGATGTTGGAAAGGCCAGGTTTAACTGATCAAATGCTAAAGCATTGTTTATTTAAATTATTTATTATTCTAAGATTAAATGATTGGAATTTATTTTCAATTATTATAATTAAAGAATTATAAATAATAAATAAACAATTGGAGAAGAAAAGAATTAATTAAATGAAAGGACTTTTTATTTATCTTTAAATTATTTGTATAATTGTTTTTGTTTACAAAATGTTTACAATAATAATATTACATTTATTTAAATTTAAATAAAAACTGTCCTAAATATTTTTCTAATCTTCAATTCTTCATCTGCTATCCCATTGCTCCAGTGCTCCATGGAATTTTATCTGCAAAAACAAATAAGAGAAGAAAATTCAATAGCAGATAAATAAATAAATAAAGAGACAGATAAAAAAGTTTCATCATTAAGGGCAACTGACTGGGATCAGTTAGCCCTCTCTGCAAATCACGGGATTTCTCCCGGTTCACAAAGAGGGATGAATATTTGCTTGCTAAACTTTGAATGCACAAATATAAAGATTGCACATTTCAAATTGTCAAAACTGCATAGTTCAAATCTCAAACATCATGATGCAAAGTCCAAATCAAACTACAAAGTCCAAACTTAATCACAAATTCCAAACTGTCCAACAAACTGTCAAAGATGTCAAACAAGTACAAGGCTACTCAAAGCTGTCAAAAAGAAGATTTGGAAAGATATCAAAGATACAAAAGTACAAGAAGCTGTCAAAAAGAAGATATGAGAGGATATGCAGATATGCAAGCAAGCTTCTTCTCATCATTTCCCAATGCTGCCCTTTCAGAATAAAGTACACATAAAACATATTTTAAATATTTTGAAGTGTACTGGAGAGAGAAAGAAGAGAGAAAAAGCAGGTTTTGCAGGCTTAGGCTTTAGGCATGAAGAAAAATATAAAAAGCAATCTGTTCATAACACAGTAAAAGAGAGAGAGAAATCACAAGAAAGAGATAACTCAAAATTGCTTCCACCCTGCAAAGGCAAGACAACAGCATAAACCCTCATACCCTGTCAAACCTGCTAAAAGCAAACCTTCAGCCAAAGATCAGTAAGGCCATAACCAAAGCCTCACCAAGATTCAAACCACATCCAAGGCCAAGACCTGTACCAGTCACCAAACCTCCAAAACAACTGATATAGCCACAAACCTGCTGAAGCCTCTTACATTCTGCACAAAGCTGCGATAGCCAAAAGCCTAAACAAGTTTGTAAGCTCTCAAACCATCACCAACCCTGTACCATCCTGCATAAAACCTGTTCAAGCCTTACCAAAGCCTTGGTTCAAAAACCTGTAATGGCCTAAAAACCCAAAACCAGTAAACTCACCTAAGCATTAAACCTGCCTAAGCATAAACCAGCAAACAATACCAACCTGTCAAACTGATACAAACATATAAACTGCAACATAAACAACCAAAACCAGTTCACCACAACCCAACCTGTAATGGCCTAAAAAGCCAAAACATTTCAAAAGCCACAACCTGTAAACCTTTCAAACCAGATCCATCTAAACCTTTGTCTAAATAAGTCAAAAACCACGAGCCCTCAGAATTTCTTCATCATTGGGCTATCAAACACAACATTCAAGCATTTATCTCAAGCATACTCGGGCAACTCAGTGTAAAACACAAGGCCCTCAGAATACTCATCATTGGGCAAAGGATAATAAAGCATAGCATACAAAATAGGCAACAGAAGTGAGGAATAGGCAACATAAGTGAGGTAGAAAGAAGAGAGGCAAACGTTCAAGGAAACTCAGTGTCAAACACAAGGCCCTCAGAATACTCATCATTGGGCAAGGAACAAGCTAAGCACACCAGGGCTATCAAGAAGAAGATGCATCATTAAGCAAAAGAAAAAATACAGAGTACCAGATCTCCTTGCAAAGCTAGCTTCATTCACGTTTCCCTCGTCGTCCGGCCCTCCACGCACCTCCGCTCCACCTCGTCTCCACCTCCAAGACTAGAGGTATAAACCTATCCCCTTTCTCCTTTCACGAAAACAACAGCATTTGATTCGAATCAGTAAGCAAAAAAAGTAAAACCATATGAGATATAAAACCCTAACGCGAACGATTAAGATTTTGTTACCTTGAACAAACACCGCTGGAGCAATCGTTGGAGGGAGAAGAGGTGGAGGCTGCACCGGTGGCCCTAGACGGAAGAGAAGCTCAGGCAAAGGCAAAGGCGAAGAAGACGAAGTGGAACGATGAACAAACGGCGCCTCTGTCTCAACAAAACCCTAAGCGTATTCCAAAGTGAAACAACAATCAAAAACCCTAAAACATTTTGTGTCAAACTTGGGCCTTGCCCTTTCTGCGCCTAAGCCCAAGCGTTTTAATTTGCACCCTCCATACGTTGCTCTTTTGGTATGGGCCAGCATAATCTCCCAAAGGCCCATTCAAAAACTTAACCCCTTTTTTCATAAAACAGATTTTATTTTTGTTAATAAATTAACATAAATTTTTTACATCAAACTTTTTTATAACATAATTTTGAACAATATATTTTTTCCTCTAACTTAAAATATTTTTTATTTTTGCATTAATATCTTAATACATAAAAATAATTTTTTTTAATATACATAATTTAATTAAAATTTAAAACATTTAATTAAAATATTCTTTTTGTACATAAATACATAGTTACATAATTTTTCTTTTAAGACAAATATTTTCCTTTTTTCAAGATATCATTTTGTACATAATCGATAAAATACATTTTTTCTAACATACATAATTTAAATATTCTTTTGTATATATTAAACACAAAATATAAAGATACAAATTTATATCAAATATAAAATGACAATTTTCAAACTTAGAACATTTTCTTTTCTTAAATTTTCTTTTTGTACATATTAAAGAAAAATACAAGATTACAAAGATTAATAAATAAACATCTAATTCTTTTCATTTAAGTTAAAAACAATACTTAATAACACATTTAAATTCACATTTCCGCACTTGTAAATAATTCTCATACATGAACATATACACTTACGCGTACACTTATACAATACATTTCACATTATACACTTGATACACATACAATTGCTATTCTTATATCTTGCTATACATTGATTACATTGGATCGCAATTCGATTTGGTTGTAACTTATTGGATACTATAAGTCTCATCCCCATTTGTGAATTTGTACCCCCACTCCCGGATACTATTTGTAATAGCGTAGACTTTAAATTCTTGCAATTTACCGCTTTCAATTATACCATGGTTAGACCTAGGGTTTGCATGTACATAAAATCAAACGCTAGATAACCTAATACAAGACAAATACATGAAATCAATACACAATCACACTTGCACCCTCTAGGGTAATCCCACATGTTGCCTTCCAAAATGGGCCATGCCTGCACGTCGAGTTTCTTTGGCAAAACAAATTCAAATGATCATAAGTCCCTCGATGACGCTTTCAAAAGTCGCCTAAACGGAATGATCATAGTCCCTTCAAAGCAAATTGCCAAAGACACTTGGCACCATTGCATTCATGGTCCATACGATGACCCGCGCCCGTCCCGTTAAACATCCTAAACGCAAGATTGTCCACCAAATTCAATGGTGGAACAAAATTGTTAAAAAGGGTTGAAAACATAGAGAAAACCTTTGAGTACAATAGGGGTAGACCAAACTCTTAGTTACTTGAGATCAACTTGCAAAAATAATTGCCTCTTTTCAAAAACCACACTTCACAAACACTTTTCAAAACAAACCCTCAAAAACATTTGAAACATCTTTTCGAAAAGATCCACACTTTTGTAAAACACTCAAACACGAGTCAAATACATTGGTTGCCTAAAACAAGGCATCTCCTCAAAAACATTTTCAAAACACACACACAACATAATTTCAAAGCAATCGAAAATCAAGGCAAGTGATCTAAAAAACCAAGTAACTAAGAGCCCATGGATAACCATGGATGAAAAGGGTGCTAATACCTTCCCTTTTCATAATCTACCCCCCGAACCCACGAAATATCTCAAAAGGTTTTTGCTGTGCTTTTTTAACCTTTCCTTTAGGATAAAATAAAAAGTCGGTGGCGACTCTTGCTCAACCGAACAAGTGCGAATACAAACGCAAACCTCTAGTCAGTTCTCCCACCGTATCACAGAACTGGCGACTCTGCTGGGGATTACTTAAAAGTGGGGTTACCTTAGGGTTTAGATCACCTTTACATTCTTGCTTTGATTGACTTGATTGCTTTATCTTTTGGGTTCTTGTTTGGGTTTTTGTAAATCCTACACCCGGATTTGGAGCACCTTTTTAGGTAAATAGCAAAAAAACTGTGAGGGAACTGTGCGGGGTATACCGACACGGTTGAAGCAGTAAGCTATGTTAGTGTGACATATTTGTGAGTACCGGTAACCCTTGAGTTCAATCAAGGAGAGTACGGGGCCGCTGAGTGATGTCGTGAAGCACTAACGAACTCTTAGAACCTTAATTGACCATCTTAGCCTTTTTAGGGGTAGTGAGATGACCGACTTTGGTGCAGTCCGAAGTTGGTAGATACTCGATACTACACTCATTTGAGGGTTGTTTTCTTGGAACATTTTGGTCGCCAGTAAGTGGCTAAACCGAAACAATGAACACAGAAAACCATCCAATGATATTGAGCTCCTTAGAACCCGGTTTCTATTTTAGGACAGGATGAGCCAACTAACTTCAAGAGGGTACTTACCTAAACCCCATGCAAGCCTAAACCTAAGGACTTGTTTGCTTTGTGTGAATATGTTTGTCTGTATATGCGCTCACTTGCTTTTTGCATACATGTACATAACATCATGACATCATACCATAGCATTTTCAAATAACCATCTCAAGGATCTCGAGGGTTCTTTTGATGCAGGGTTACGTTGAACCAGACGTCTACCAAGGGGCAAGAGGTTTCTCCTCTAACCAATGCCAATCAAAGTTCAAGTACAACAACTTGAATCAGTGGCTATGACCCACTTGACATGGTGAGCTTGATTCTCGTGGAAAGACATCCACCGATACAAATTTCTCCAATCAAAGTTCAAGTGCAACAACTTGAATCAGTGGCTATGACCCACTTGACATGGTGAGCTTGATTCTCGTGGAAAGACATCCACCGGTGCAAAGTTCTCCAATCCAAGAACAAAGTTCAACCTCTAACATTTTCTTGTGTTTACCCCAAGAGATCCTTGAAAGCATGCATCCACATATCATGCATTGCATTTTGATAGTTTTTCCTTTTTCAGGTTTCCTTACTCTCATGCTGTTTATTTCAGTAAGAGATGGCTCTAGAAAGGTCTGTCAAAGACATCCAAGACCAGACTGCTCAGCTGCAGGAAATGTTCCTGAACTTGTCTCTAGGGCAAGAAGAAATGAAAGCTCTCCTCACAAAGGGCTTGGAGAATTCCAACAATTCCAGGAGTGATCAGCTTGCGGAGCTGCAGTTTGATCTGACAATATTGAGGACCCAGATGATGGGGCAGTTAGTGGGCCAGATGGCTCTCATCCAAGACCTATCTCAAAGACAAGAGGAACTCAGAGTTCTTGTCCGCCAACTGCTTCCAAACAACCAATTGGGGCAAACATCTGAGGTTGAAGAGCAAGTCACCGCTCAGCCTCCATCCACTCAAGAAGACAAGAAGAAGGCCCCTTCGCTTGCTTCAGGGTCACAAGCCCATCAACAACCTCGCCAGCGTCAACGGGGTAATCGGCGTAAGCAAGAAACGTCGGGAAGACAGTTCACGGAGACTGAAATACCATCATTTTTCATACTGAAGCGCTTGTTGGAGGTCAACCTGCTTACTTTAAAGGATCCTCCTCAGAAGCTCAATACCTCCTCTCCTAACTATCGTCCCGATGCATTTTGTGTTTACCACTCCTACAGCCTGAGACACGACACCAACGACTGTTGGGCCTTGAAGAACAAGATTCAAGATCTGATCGAAATTGGAGTGCTGGAATTCATGCCAGACAGCGAGATGAAAATCTTCCGTTAAAGGGTTCTCCACCTGAAGTGACGAAGCTCAAGCTGAAAGACTTTTGCTTCATTTTGAATTTTCAAAGTTGTAATTTCTTTTGTTGTCAAACAATTATCCGTTGATGTTAAACTCTGTTTTCATTAATGCATTGCATATGTTTGTCTTGAATTCATCCATTCGTTTCACTACTCTTATGCTTTTCTTTATGACATCTGACTCTTGATAAAAAGCTGCAAGCCTTTAGAGGGAGGATGACGAAACAATACCATAATCTCATACATTATGCTTTTGAACAGACCTTGCTGATGATGTACAAGCATTTCTTTCAATTCCCAAACACTGGAGTTATAAGGAAGATAATCCCTAGTCAACCCCTTCGAGCCAAAGAAGTAGGAGTTTTCTGTTCTAAACAATCAAAACCTTTGATATAAACCCGGGGCAGGGTAGTATCTCAGTTAATTCAAGAGAAAACGCGTATTGAAGTCGCAAACTCTCAGTTCATAACACAACGAACGACGTCAAAAAAGAAAGCATTCCTTTGGAATCAAAAGACAAGGGTGGTTCCCTATCACATAGACAGTCAATCTCTCAAAAGAGAAAAAGCCCACTGAGCCAAAACCTGTAAAGGAAGCTCAAGAAAGCTGGGGCATCTCGCTGACTGTAATCTCGAAAATGGGAGCAGTCAGGCAAAAGTTAGGGATAACAAATCAAAATCAAAATAGTGAGGTCATTACAAAATCCTCAACAACATGAAAAATGTTGAAAATTAAAAAAGAAGATGATGACTGTCTCCCCAAATACAACTGGTGAACCATCGCCCAAAAGTCGTTCCAGACTCAAGACAGAGTATGACGTACAATTAACTGAGCTTAGGGTTGAAGAACATCACGAAGAGCGGGTGGGTACAAATATACTTTGAGCCTATATCCTTTGTTTCTTAAACCGTGAACCAAGCCACATTACAACCCTTCAAAAGTCCTAATTGAAGCATGGGTTAGTTCGAAAGCATACTGTTACAAAAGGTATCCTGACTCCTGTAAGGCTTTGCTCTAAATCTTGTGTTGATCTGTCTTATAAAAAGTTTTCTGCTAAAAACGCATTTTTCAAAACTTCGAGACAAACGTAAACTTTGCATTGCTTGAATATCACTGTCTGCATTTGGCTTTTTGTTTGACAGCGAAGAATTTCATACAGCGAATGTTCGGAGGAACGAAAACTCTCTCAGTGAGCAAAATCACTTCAAAAGGATAACACTTCCAACGACAAATCTCCTATCAGCAAGGGGCATGACATGTCACCATCCAATTAACCTGGGGCAGTCCAGTCAAGGTCCAACAGATATTCCAAAGTTCAGTTAACCTGGGGCAGTCCAGTCAAGATTTCAATAAATCTCTTAATTCGCAGATTAATTTGATTCAAGACTCATCATCACTTGGGGCATTCGAATGTCAAAAGTGTTCAATCATTCCTTCACCACCTGCTGGAATTTACAACCACCAACAAGACAACTATCACATTTCCATACTCGATTCCTGTATCTAGCCAGGGCACGTCTGAAGAGTTTGAGGATTCGATTCCTGTATCCCGCCAGGGCATATCTGTTGACGACTATTTCCAGACTCGATTCCTGTATCCAGCCAGGGCACGTCTGAAGAGTTTGAAGATTCGATTCCTATATCCAGCCAGGGCATATCTATTGACGACTATTTCCAGACTCGATTCCTGTATCCATCCAGGGCACGTCTGAAGAGTTTGAAGATTCGATTCCTGTATCCAGCCAGGGCATATCTGTTGACAACTATTTCCAGATTCGATTCCTGTATCCAGCCAGGGCATATCTGTTGACGACTATTTCCAGACTCGATTCCTGTATCTAGCCAGGGCATGTCTGAAGAGTTTGAAGATTCGATTCCTGTATCCAGCCAGGGCATATTTGTTGACGACTATTTCCAGACTCGATCCCTGTATCTAGCCAGGGCATATTTGTTGACGACTATTTCCAGACTCGATTCCTGTATCTAGCCAGGGCACGTCTGAAGAGTTTGAAGATTCGATTCCTGTATCCAGCCAGGGCATATCTATTGACGACTATTTCCAGACTCGATTCCTGTATCCAGCCAGGGCACGTCTGAAGAGTTCCAGATCAACACCTGTAACAAGCCAGGAAAACGTCTGTGAACGACCGATTATGGATTAACACCTGTAACAAGCCAGAAAATTATCTACATCACCACTTAGGATATCACTGAAGATTTATTGTAAACAATGTATTTTAATATTCCGTGTAAACAATGTAATACAAAAAAAAGCTTATTCATCTCGGTTTTTGATTTAAACTGAAGAATATGTTAAGCGTTTTTTTTTAGGATTTTCATTGATCTTAAACAAATCTTTACCGTCCATTTAATAATTATCAAATATAAATCTATGATGGAGAGTAGAAAGTTATCTGAGTTTAAGGTTTATTTTCTTAAATATTTTATTTGAGCAGAAAGTCATATATTTGAATATTAATTTTAATTATCTTACTCTTTTTCATCAGAAACAAATGCATGCAAGATCCGTAGAGAATAACCTTGCACCCGACTTTGATCTTCCCCAAGATTCAATAATTTGAAGATCTAAAATCTAGATCTTCAGGGAATTTGATTTTTATCTAAATATCTAGGGAATTTGATTTTTATTTTGATATTTTGTGTAAACAATGTAACAATTAAAAAAAAAATCTTACCCCTCGATTTTCTAGATAAATCGAGAGATAAGATAGGCTAGTTTTGAAAATAATAAAAGTGTTGCTGCTAGGGTCCAGACCCATGTGCATATAACTTTACCCCTCGGTTTTTAAATCACTGATGTGTTAAATTGTAACTTTTAATGACACCATTTGTTACCTCACTTCTTTAGATGAGGTTAAATGCATTTCACGTCCGAGGTGTTATGTGTTTTTTGTAGTAATCGTCTTACAATGCATTTGATCATACTTAGATGTAATTATTTCGAAGATGCTTGAAGAAAGCACACAGACAAACAACAAACATGATATCAAGACGAGATGTAGTGAGATGAAGAAGAGAGATTATCATACCTTAGTGTTTACTTTCTTCAACTGGATTTCCATTTCCGTCCATGTCTATGTTGCATGATATTGACATTGGGGTTGGTATTACTTTGGACTTTTCCATGTCAAACCTTTTTTAGAAATTCTTTATAGTATTTAGCTTCATTTATGAAGGTTCCTGCTAGTCTTATAGATTTGAAGACCTAGGAAATATCGAAGCTTCCCCATCATTGATATTTAAAACTCATTGTGCATCATTTTAGAAAATTACTTATACAAGGAATCGTTAGTAGCATCAAATAGGATATTGACATAAATTTGAACTAATAAGATGTCATGTTAGGTTTTCTTGATAATGATATTTTTATCAATCTTTCCTCGTTGGAACTTATTTTCAAGTAAGATTTTTCTTAGACGATCATACCAAGCTCTAGGAGCTTGTTTCGGTCCATATAACACTTTCTTAAGTTTGAAAACATGACCTGGAAAGGTCGAGTTGATAAATCCTGGAGGTTGATTAACATATACCTCCTCTTGGATGTAGCCATTTAGAAAACACTTTTATATTCATTTGAAATAATTTGAAATTCATGATGCAAGAGAAAGCTAATAACATCCTTATGGCTTCTAATCTAGCAACACGAGCATAAATTTCATCAAAATATATAACTTCCTGCTGATTGTTTTCTTCCCTAACGAGTTTAGATTTATTGCTTAAGACATTGCCATATTCATCTAGCTTGCTGCGAAAGACCATTCAGGTAATAATCACTAGATTAGCTAAAGCTTTGTGAATGAGTTCCTAAATGATGTTTCGTTCAAATTGATTTAACTCTTATTGTATGGAAGGAGACCAATACTCATCAATGATAGCTTTGTAGATTTCCGTTAGATAAATTTTTTAAACAAAACACACAAAGTTACATACCTTATTAAGGGGTAAAGTAGTGTCTCCCTTGGATATGTCTCCAATAACATTTTGAATATGATGGTCTCTAATTGATCTTCATTATTTTGGAAGATCTGGATAATCTGGTGGAGTATGTGTGATTTGATCCTAAGATGGTTCTTTATCCATGACTTAATTTTGATTTTGTCCTTGATCTGGTTCTTGATCATTTCCCTTCAGAGTCGTCTTTTACAAGATACATGTATAACCTATCACTTCTACTTCTAATGGTTTAGGGTTAGATTAATCAAAAGTAGCATGAATTGATTCTTCTATTGTCATATTTATTTTTTTAAATACTCTAAAAGCTTTGCTAGAAATGAAATATCCCATTAATATGTCTTCACCCGCTTTTGCGTCAAATTTTCTAAGGTTAACCTTCCCGCTTTTAAGGATAAAGCATTTGCACCCAAAAACATGTATGTGAGAGATATTCAGCTTTCTTACTTTATATAGTTCATAAGGAATCCACTTTAGGATTGGTCTTATCAAGAATCAACCTATAACTTAGCAAGCGGGGCTTACTGCATCGATCTAGAAATATTTAGGAAGATTAGTCTCATTGAGCATTGTCCTCGCAAGTTTGTGCAATGTAAAATATAACACCCTAAAACTTCAACGCATATTTTTAAAATAAAATCATCTAGTAACAGATAATTTCAACATTAGATTGTTACATCACTCTCATAAAACATGTTTCAAAAACAAAACTTTATAACAAAGCAGCATAAATTCAAATCATATCATCTCAACTAAAACACATCATACTTCACAAATATATATATATATATATATATATATATATATATATATATATATATATATATATATATATATATATATATATATATATATATATATATATATATATATATATATATATATATATATATATATATATGTATCAACATAAGCAAATAAGTTAATGATTCTTAGAAAACCTTAAATAACTGAAACTCGTTTCGATGTTACACTATCAGAGGGAAGAACAAACTACTAAGAAAACAATAATAAAATTAAGTAGGCATCTACGCAAATCCTTCCACTCGGTAGAAACTACTTCTCATCTATATGAGTATTTGTACCATCCATACAAGAGTCACTCAAACAAACAACAAGGGGTGAGAATAACTTTACAGAAGTTATTGGTGTATAAAACAACAAGGATAACATATATAATGTAGGTGTTTAGGTATTGGCTTGCATTTTTGGTAAATTCCAAGTGTATGTGTGAATGTCATGACTGATGTCATAACATTCTAGTTCAGGTTGTACTAACTCTTTAGGTACATGTGCAGAAAAATATTGTAATTCAAATACTGATGTTTAGAAGTGTGTATCTGAGCATGTTTGCAAAATGATCACATTTTGCTAATCAGTAGACAGGTTTTTCTCAGATGTCATAACAGATGTTATGACATCCTGTTCTGAACTAGCAGGATTACAGGATTGGATAAGTCTGAGTTTTTTCAGGAAATAACTCAGTCCTTCCTAAACAGAATCCTGCGTTTTCTGAGGAGTAACCTAGCTCAATCCTAACCTGATCAATAAAGTACTGTGACCTGGTCTTTAGGTCAAACGGAATCAACCCTAGGTTTTTGGAAACCCTAACTGAAGTTGCAGCTGCTATATATTCAACAGAGCTGCGGTTTTTGAAGTCATCCCTGCTGATTGATTAGAAGATCAATTTTGTAATCTGTATAGATTTGTTTATTGTACTCCAAGCAATTATCATTGTGATAAGTGCCTTGGAATAGGTTTCAATTGTAAGGGTTGTGTAGCACTCAAAGCTTTGAAGCAAGAGTGTTTGAATGTTACTTGACTAAAGCTGTGAAGCAGAGTCAAGTTAGTTGTGTACATCACTCAAAGCTGTGAAGCACGAGTGATTGTGTTACTTGATTAAAAAGCTGTGAAGCTTAATCAAGTGTGTGTTTTGAAGAGTGTCTTCATCAATTCTCAAGTCAAATTGGTTTATGTATCACTGCTGTGATTGAGGGGGAGTGAGTAGGAACTCAGGTTTAAGTTGTAACTTAGATTAGAATTGCATTGGGTAGGTCTTAAGTGAAGGAGATAAACTGGTTGGTTTATTCCTGAATTAACATCTCTTATAGTGGATTCTCTCCCTGGCTTGGTAGCCCCCAGAGTAGGTGTTGTTGCACACTGAACTGGGTAAACAATTGACTGTGTTATTTACTGCTTTTATATTTACTGTCATATAGTAAGTCAGATACGGTGTCATAACATTGGACGTGACATTGAGTATCTGTAGCCAGAATTTCATATAAACATAACACAAATCACACACATTAATTCTCATCCACAAATAATTACAATGAAAACATGAGATGTTATATAATCCTCCCCTATAATGCACGAGGTACCAAATGATTGGATATTCAAGTTGTGTTACAAAATTATCCATGTCTGTGGTTTCTCTTTGAAACTATGTTTTCTCTGAACAATGAGACCATCACTGGTTCTCTCTGAACACTGGACCTTAATGGACTGAAGTCCTACCTATCTCTAATATACATGGAAGATCATGTTTTGGAGAAAACAGGGAAGAAGAGGCTATGGCACAGGAACTCTAAGATAAGGGTGAGATTTCCGATTTCATTGGGGTTGTATAATACCATGTGATAGGGTAGTATCATGTGTAGGTTCATCTTTCCTTAATTTTTCTTATTTCTAGTTGAGTATGAATATATGCATGACTTGGTTGTAATTGATGAAATCGGTTGGATTAGGTGTATGTAATTGCATGATATATATATATATATATATATATATATATATATATATATATATGGGTGATTAATTGTTAATCTTTGTAGTTTATCATCTCTTTCGGTGTTTTGATACAGTTGATGTGTCGGTGTCGAGGTTTGAATATTGCATGAAATTAATATGATTTAATTGAATGATTTTATACATAAATGTGTTTCTTTTGCGAATTAGAATGTCGATAATGATGTATGTGAATATAAATTAGAATTTGGAACCTGAACTGTGTATCATGTGGGATTTGGAGGTGTTTGGGTGTGGAAATAAGTTATTTTCGTGTCAAAAAGTAGCAGAGATATGCTACTATTTTGGTGGTACCCGGGTACTAGTTTTTAGGAAGTTTTTGAGTAACTCGTTACCATTGTTGGGACATAAACTCTGTAAACTTTGAAAATTCCTAACTTTCAAACCGTAACTTCATTTGGATCACCGCTCGAAGTGTTAGAAAGCTAGTGTGATATTATTTTCAATAAAAATGGTATTGTTGGCAGTAGGTGATTTAATCACTGCCCGATTGTGTAAAATGGCATGTATTTGTGTGTTGTGTTACTTATGATGTATTTTAATGATACATTGTCACGTGGTGTCCTATGTTCATATAAATATCGAGTTTGTGTACCACTTCTATAATGATGAGTGACTGTAATTGTATGAGTATTGGGAATGTTTGGTGTGAGAAAAATAATTTTCATATTTTAAAAATACAGCTAGAGAATTGTTTCTAGTGTAGTGGTAATCGGTTACCTGTTTTGGGGTAACCGATTACCTGATCAAAAGTTTGGCAATTTTGGCCTCTATTTCATGAGGTAACCGATTACCAGTTTTGAGGTAACCAATTACCATTGGGTATTTTTACATATGTTGGCTACTAGAAGGACTATTAATCGGTTACCAGATGTTGGCTAACCGATTACCACTATATTGACGAAATTAATTTTAAAACTTCAAAAAATCATAACTTTAATTTTGGATGCTCGATTGATGCGTGGTTCGAATCATTGGAAAAATGGTTTAACATACTTTATCATAAAATCATTTTAGTACCAGAATCCAACTATTCGACGCGTGGGTATGGGTTTGTTGGGTGTGGAACTGTGTTGTTCTGTGGAACGTTGCAAATGCATTGTGATACCATGATAATATGTTGTTGTAATGTTGCGATATTGTGTTATTGTTATTGAATATAAAATGATGAGTTGATAATATGCTTGGTGGATTGTGATACCACAATGTTGTATTGTTATAATGTTATGATGTTGTATTATTGTTATTGGTTATAACATGATGAGTTGATAACATGCTTGGTGAATTGTGATACCATGATGTTGCATTGTTGGATGTGTGCAAATATGTTGTTACTATTTTCTATATCGTTGTATTATTATTACTGCATGTTTTGGTAGGAGAGTGTTGCATCATGGCTAGTAGTGGAAAATTGAACCGACTATGGTGAAGGTCGATGTGCATATTGTTGTTGTTACATGAGTTTGTGAAGGTTGTGAAAAACACAAGAAAGGGGGGGGGGGTTAAATCGTGTTTTAAAAAAACCTTTTTGTTTAGAAGTGCTTTACACAAACAATCCGAATTATAATCAATGCTTTAGAAGAGAAATAACGACACTTTCGGTTTATCCAGGTTCACCCTAGAAAAGGTTAATCTTGTCAACTCGCCAAGGTGATTTCGCCTTAGAAAAAGACTTAATCCACTAATCTTGAAAGATTACAAATGCACGGGCTACCCGCCGATGACTAGAAACAACAATGATAGTATATTAGTGATCCCTTAAGAATTTTGAACTACCCAGTCCCCTAAGAGATATAACAATCATGAACTCCTTAAGGCTTCTGACCTACCCGGTCCCTTGAAGGAGATTTATCTAAATCTGTAAGAACTAGAAGTGTTTCTACATCTGGCCTTAAGATTTTGATGATAACTTTACATGGTATCATAAAGAACAATTGTATACTCTAATGGTTTTGTTCTAGTTTGTAGTTGCTGCTGTAATGTTATAACTCTGGTATCAAGGTGTGTGATGTCATCAGGTTCTGAACATAAACACTATTAGAAGGAAACATTTGGTTACATGTTACAATTAAAGTCAAGATTCTGGAAATCGTCTTATGCATTGGTTCTTAGGAACGTTAGTACAAGAGGTTTTGATCGTGACTTTGTGGTTAAGCTTTGGAGTCCTTCTAAAGATTTGCTTCTATGTGTTCCAAGTTCTGAAGATTATAGATACGAGGTTCTGATGAACATGTTCTGATGATCTGAAGAAAAATAAGTTCTTAGGACCAAGTGCTGAAGACTCTAAAGACAAGGTTCTAATGGGACAAGTTCTGAAGACTCCAAGACTTAGGTTCTAAGACTTAAGAGTGATTATTCTACAATAAGCTTCAAACATTAAAATTATCTGAAGCCTATGAAGATTAGAAGAAGTTCAAAACGGTTAACGTGTGATGGTGTAAAAAAGGTAAAAAAAATGCTCTATGACCTCTACCTTCTAGTGTGGCGTACAGACAATCCTTTCATACTATACTATGTATCACTCTCATTATGATCGTTGGGAACTAACAACTAGATTTCCGATTACCTTTATACCCCTTCAACGGATTTCTTTTACAAGCTATAAAAGGAAGACTTAGAAGCTTAAGAAAAGTAAGAATCAACATTACAACGAAAAATCTATCGGATTAAATCAAGTTCAAACAAAACTACACCAAAGCGTTGTGTAACTCTTTAAAGGTATCTTATGTGTATAGTTTTGTAAATAGGCAAGGATTTGTTGCTCATATCTTGCTGTAAAACACTTAGGTAGGTTTTTTTATACTGAAACGTTTGTGTAATCTACTTAAAAGAAGCAAATTGTAATACACTAAAAGTATTCAACGGTTGTTGATTGATTCCTTGAGTGACAAAGTGAAGGTCTGATCTCAAGAAGACTCTTGTTGTGGTTTGATTGGATTCGCAATAAGGATCAACTGACTTATTGAGGATTCCAATAGGGTTGATCTGACATATTATGGGTTGTCTGTAGTCGGTTTAGTTATACTGGATTAAGTCCTTGTTGAAGGAAAATCCCCAAATTTTCCCTACCTTTATGAGTATATCACTGTGTGATTTTCAAAGACAAAAATGAAAGAAAAGTGTATCAACTAAAAATGGCCCATCAATATCTGATGGCCCATTTATAAGAATTTAAAACAATAACAGGGGTGTGTCCTAATTCAAGGGAGTGGGGTTTTCTAAATCAGAAAGACTCATATTCCTGTAGGCCCATTTGCGAAGCATGTTGGCCAATGGCTCATGAGATTCTAATTTGAAGGTCTATTTTATTTTTAAAAAGGTGAGATTTTAATTATATAAGAAGGCCCATTAAAGGTTTGTTGTTAAGTAATAAAAGGGGGGGTATGATTTTAAACTACAAGCCCATTAGGTGATTCAGTTGGCCCATTTCGTTTGGTCTTTTCTGAAGTGTTGAATAGAGGAGAGGGGGGTGTACGTTTCTTTCATAGGCCCAAATGATGGATGCAGTTTGGGCCTGCTCATTTTTGGTTTATGTTTGAAAACTGTTTTATTGTTATTATTATTATTATAAACATTATCATTATTTTTATTTTTTATTAAATATTATTAAAAGATGTTTAATGTGTTTGAAAAAGTTTGTTGGATCAAAAGCCAGTTAGGCCCAATTCATGTTGAAAAGAAGCACTGCAGTAAACACAAAAAAACAGTAATGTGCTGGGCTGGGCAGTGTAAGGCCCAAAAAGAAATTAAACACAAGTTGGGCATGGTAAAGTTACAGTATGCAGGCCCAAATTAATTAAGAACAATCGTTGTACCAATTATGCAGAAGAAAACAAATGTTTTATTCAATCAACATATATTATACATATCTGATTGGCAAGAACGAAGATTTATTTTTATTAACTGTTACTGTTTGAATAAAAACTAAATCAAATCATAAATAAAACAAATAAATCTCAATCTTAGTACAATCTAAAAATCTCAGAATTACATCTCAATCAAATTAAAGTATAAAATATACATAATCAAATTATTACAAAATAAATCAATTTTATTACGAAATCAAATCCAGTCTGAAACATTACAGAACGAATCAATTCGCAATCAATTATAGCAAATATCAAAACCCTAATTTCTTTAATCCCCTAAATCTAAGCCCTAAACAACTTGTAACAACAATTCCTTAATCTATAAACCCTAGACCTATAAATAGTAAATGAACAGAATACACGAAGGGGAGGATATTTGGGAGACGAAGAAACAGAGACCAAGAAGAAAATCAAACCACACTCGTTGTTGAATATCTAAGAAGAAAATATTTGGGTTTCAATATCTGAAACCCTAATCATACCACCGCTGAGCCTTCGAGCACCACGGGAGCTTCCATTGCCACCACCCTCGAGGACCACCGTAACCTGTAGATCAGAAAGGAGGAAAAGAGATCATAACCGGAAAAGAACATTGTGCATCAGAATGATCAAGGCCGAAGGTAACTAAGACTCAGCTCCTATGTGTTTTGTTATTGGTGGGTTGTTGGGTTTGAATCTACGATGGGGAAGGGGTTCGGTGTAGAGCGCACCGCCGCGGTGATGTTTTAGGGTTAGGGTAGAAGAAGAAATAAAAGGGTTAGGGAAAGAGAGAGAGGACGAAGAATGTTATGATTGAGAATGAAATAAAAATGATGTAAAACAATATTTATGTTCTGATATATTATGTACACGCGCGCCCACTAGAAATAGGATGCTTCCTCAATTACATCCATTAGATCATCATTAGACGGCCGTAAGGTCAAGTCCCCATCATATCTCATGCACCCTCACCTATGCAATTACTCAGGCCTCTCAAAAACGTATAATGGGCCAAGCTCAATTATTTTCACACCCCTCTTTGCTTGTTTTACTTGACCAGCTTGAACAATACACCCCTACCACATGGCCCAGTTCAATATCTGAACTTGGGCCCAGTTTCTCAACGAACCCCCTATTTTGCTCGTTAGTCAAAAAACGTACCCCCAGGCCAACTGGAATTCAGGCCCTCACTACCTACACCCCCACCTTTTACTTCCTAGTTAAAATTACACCCCCTGAAAAATTATTTTATTTTTTCTAAATTTATTATTATTATTATTATTATTATTATTTTCTTATTTTATTTTCTTACTTCTTTATAAATTATTATTACTATCTTTATTTTTCTAAATTTTATTATTATTGTTATTATCATTGAATATTGTTTTTTTCAAAAAATCATGTATATATTTTACTATTAATATTGCATTAAATTTTTCAATCATGCATTAATTAGAGTTTCCGCAATTAATATAATTAAATAATACTCAACCAATATTAAATCTTCTTTTTGCAATAAACTAATCTAACAAGCTATTTTTGCAAAAGGGTTCCAAATCTATTTTGACTAATCGTGCGTTTAGTCCAAAATTCCCCTATCTTTACACCCGGTCTAAATGCGAGAAAATTCAAAATACTTTTGAAATATATAAAACACACAAACCCATGCGAACTATGAAATGAGACTCTGATTCCTCATAAGAGGATAAGTAGGCATACGATTAAAGTCGCGGCAAGTTTCCCTATATAAAATTAAAACCCTTATTATCTAATTGTTAAACCTAAACCCCTAAGCCTAGTATTCTTATGAATAAGGTAGATGAAAGGTTCCTATCACCTTCCTTTCGTCTAAAGAAGTTCGAAACTTAGAATCTATGTTTTGCAAACTAGGTTTGTCTATTAGATTCCCTTCCTTAGGATAAAAACTAGTAGTGGCGACTCTGATTTTAAACCCAGTCGCAAAAGCTAGCAACTCCGCTGGAGACTTCAACCCTAGGTTTAGAAGCCTTTCCCTTAGGTTTTAGGTTTTTATTTTCTTTATTTGTTTATTCATTTATTTATTCTTTGTCTCTTTTAAGATTATATTTGTTATGTGGCGGGATTTCGATTTCAAAATTATTTTCAAATAACCCTTAGAAAGAAGGTTCGTCTATTAGCTTAGGGGATACTCAAAAAGTCTTAGTTCTTTTCTTCCTCCTCTAGGTAGTGTTATCTTACCATTTATTGGTAAGAAGCCCTGTCATTAGATGTGAAGGGACAGGTGTGGGTCATCGTACAGTCATAGAAGGCAACATTGTAGGATACCTTAGCAGTTTATTGTGAGGGTCTAAGATCGTTTACCGAAGGCAGCATTGAAGGGTCATCAAGGGACTACGATCTTGTTATCGAGGGACTTTCCTAAAGTATCCCACATTCGAGGGACATGACTGTTTTAATATAAAACAACAAGTGTGGGTTAACCCTAGAGGTGCAAGTGTGCAAAGTGTTTGTTTTCATGCTTTGTTGTCTTTGAATTATGGTTTTTCTATTTTTTGATTTTATGTATTGCCATACAAACCCTAATTACTAGCAATTATATTGAAAGTGGTAAGTTCCGGTAATTTAAAGTTCTACGCTATTACATCTTTTTTAGGGATCGGGATACAAATCATAAATGGGGGATGAAAGCAATTAAAACCTAATTACTATTACAACCAAATTGAAGAATGAATAAAAATATCTAAAAATATAAAGATAATTTAAAAAGGAAGGAAAATTGTTTTAAAAAAACTTTATGCATCGACACATGCACCTATGCATCAATACATATCACTTCTTGTCCCTAGAAATCAAAACCAACTCAATATGTATTTATACATAATGGTTTGCATCGACTCATTTTTGTTTTGCATCGACACATGCACTTATGCATCAATACA
The DNA here is from genome assembly GCA_948472305.1 of Vicia faba. NCBI lineage: Eukaryota > Viridiplantae > Streptophyta > Magnoliopsida > Fabales > Fabaceae > Vicia > Vicia faba. The sequence continues at coordinate 177,350,184 of OX451741.1, read as the reverse complement.
TATCACTTCTAGCTCATGGAAATCAAAATAAACTCAGTATGTATTGATACATAATGGTTTGCGTCGACTCATTTCTGTTTTGCATCGACTCATTCATGTTTTGCATCGACTCATGCACATTTTGTCTCTCTGTAATATGCCTTGATAACAGTATGTATTGGTATATGATGCATTTTATCGACTCATACCCTGTTTTGTAACTAGTATGAGTCGATTCATATGAGATTTATATCGACTGATACTGCAGTTTCACCTCTAACATTTTTCTATTGCATATATAGGTCAGTTCTTAACACATGGTTAATGGAAATGAAAATTGAGCATATGGTTAGCTTCAGGGCAATGACATCTACATTTTATCTTCACAAATGAACCACTAATGATGCTTGTATGAAGATTTCAAAGTCAAGAAAACTCACCTTGAAACTGAAATTCATGTTTTGATTTAGAACCGCTGTATTGTCTTGGGGAAGTCAAGTTGCTGTTTTTGAGTTTGGAAAATGGTGATAGTGATGTTACAGAAGTTGTCCCTGTGCTTTAACAACTTCTATATGATGTATATGAAGTATTTGGATGGTTTGTGTGGGCAAAACCTTGCAAGGTTTAAGAGGTTCAAATATTAGGACTTCAAAGCTCAAAAATGGAGGTTTAATGGACAAATCTGGTTTTTTGAGATTATAGGATTTTTGAGTGCTTGTTTCTCTTCCTCTTTTTTTCTGAACTCTATCTCTTACAATTGATCTCTCTATTTATAGGCAAAATGTTTGGGATAAATGTTGATCAGATTTTGCAAGATCACATGTTGTGGCTAGGTTGGATTGTCAATGAAGCAAGCTTGAAGATCATAGTTCCAATGCTTTGTACTTTCCTGCATAGAGTTATTGGACACTTTAAGCATGCTCATCTGATTTTTTGTGTTTAGTGTATATAGAAGGAACAAATTAGAGGCTCAAGAAGAGCTGACTTTGTGATTAAAGCTATTTGCAAGAATGGCAATGTTAACTTTGTGCCAAAAATGGAAAGATCATTTGGAAAATGATTAAATCAAAAGGTCCATAGCTCAAAAGTTTGTGTAAGCATTAAATTATGGTGAGGTTGGCAAGTTAGAAGGCTTGCAACATAAGATTATGCAGCATAGCATGTAGATTGGATTATGTGTTCTTCACCAAAAATGATTTGTAGTTCAAGAATGGATGTCCAATTTCATGCCTTTGAATCTCCCAGCTCAAGTATGATAAATTCATGCTCTGGGATGTTTTAGAAAGCTTGAAACATTATATACAACTTTGATGTTGACCATTTTAGACAAATCAAATTGGAACCTGATGAAAATTGGCCAAGAAGTTGAGATAAAAACTAACCAAAACCTGTTGAAAATTTCTCTAAGTGTTTTATGAAAAATGTCATGACTTTAGGAATTTATAACTCAAAATCCAAGAACTTCTAGGACTTGACCAGCAAAGGAAAGTTGTAGATATCATGAAGATCTACAACTTTCATGTTGAAAGTTTTTTTGAATCATCTTGCATCTTAGTGAAAGATTGACATGTAGTAATGAAATTATCATGTATAAAAACACTTAGAAAAAAATTTTCAAGTCTTGAAAAGTTTGACTTTTCACATTGACTTTTAAATCTCATGATTTCTTGATGATCAAGCTTCATATTTTTGAATATCTTGATGAATTGTGATCTTTGAAATTGAATTTTGACAAAAAAGTCAAAGTTTGACTTTTTGTGTATCAGTTGACTTTTCATCAGTTGATTAAATTCAACTATCAATCCATTGATCTTGAGGAATGTTTTGAACCATGAAATTAGGTCAACATATTGTACTTGAATCCTTGAGAATATTATTCAAGCCATTAGATCATGTATTAGGTCAAAAGTCACTGATCAGTCAATTACAGTCAAAACCCTAATTTTGACCATTTTGCCCTTTTGGTAAATTGAGTGCTTTTCTTGATGGATTGTGATAAATACTTGATCAAATGATGAATTGGTCTTTAAAATGTTGATGTTGGCAAAAAATCATGAAGTTTGACTGTAGGGGTACCATAATTGACTTTTTACCCAATACAATTGATTTTCAGTTATCTAGTTAATTGATTGAGCAAAATTATGATTCAAGACTTGAAACTTGACATGATTATTCTTGGAGGTCTATAATGATCCATGAAAGTCATTTGAGGCATTTGAAGTCCAATTATACTTGTAAAATAAACCAAAACCCTAATTTGAAGCATCAATGTTTAGGAGATAGTTTGACCTAGTCAACACTTGTGTAATTTTGAGCCATTGCAGATCTTGTGAGAAATGTCTTGAGAAAAGAGAGGGAATTTTTTTGGGTACAACACTAACCAAAATCTAATGACGAGACCTTTCACAACTTTGAGACGAAAGTCTCGGTCCGTAAAGAGGCTCCACCTAAGGGGGGCCCTTTTGCTTTTTCCTTCTGTGTTATTCATGATACCCTTAAGGAAGACACCTTTCGGGAGGGTAGACTAACTATAGGCCAAAATGAAGATCCTACCTTATAAGGGTACCTGTCACAAAGTCCCATCACTAAACCCTACATATATTCATTCATACATTTTATATATTCATCATCCATTTCTTTTTTATTTGTCTTATTCATAGGGTAAAAAAAGAGAGAGTAATAAAATCAAGATTTTGGTGATTATCTTGGAAAATGGATACCAAAGAAAAATAACATGTCTGCATCAATGCCCTCAAGCCAGACATGTCTAAAATCAAACTCATAAAGGGGAAATTATACGAAAGAGCTCTGAAGATGTTCGCTCCCTGTTATGGGGATACCCTTTACTTGACCATAGTAGAAGTTCAACTAGACGATGTTCCTGCCCTCATTCAGTTCTACGACCCTCCGCTGAGATGTTTCACCTTCCAAGACTTCTAGCTAGCACCAACTCTGGAAGAATTTGACAGAATTATGAAGTTTTCTAAAGAGAAGGCCTATGTGGGTATCGGGAAAACTATTAAAGTCAAAGTCTTGGCAAAGGGCTTAGGGATCCCTTATTCTAAGTTAATTTTGAATTACCAAAGAGAAGGCACAATACAAGGAATCAAAATAACATACCTAGAAGCTAAGGCACTCGAATTTTCTAATTATAAATAATGGGAGCCTTGTGTCGATTGTTTAGGATTGCTTGTGTTTGGTGTAATTTTATTTCCACGGACTGTAAACTATATTGACCCTGTGACCATTAGCATATTTTGGGGTACGAAAGTTTCCAATACGGATCCAACTCCTGCTCTGCTTACTGACATTTATTACACATTGCATACAATGTACGAAAAGAGAAAAAGGTGCTTTAAATTATTGCATTCCACTTTTGTATACCTAGTTCATGACCCATCTTTACAAAAAAGATTATATGATTCTGAACTTGACCAAACGCAAGTGGCCTCAGAAATTAAGGTCTCTCACTGCTAATTTGGTATTGTGGTATGCAAGGAAGCTGAATATTGGTGATATTACTATTAGCTGCAGGGACTTTCCTAATGTTCCATTGATCGGATCTTGAGGCTGCATTAATTATAACCCTACCTTAGCCCTACGACCGTTAGGGTATCCTTTGGAAGATAAACCTTCAGACGAACAACTCCAACAATTGATCATTCATGACATGGGTAGAAACAACCAAGGGTTGCTCAACAAGGTTATTCAGGCTTAGAATAAGGTTAATAAAAGAAAATCTGAAAGAAAGAATGCCATAGCAAGGGAACCCTATACTAGATGGGTCTGGGATAGGGTACAAATTATCAAGCTGCCATTTGATATAGATCCGGAGTATAAGTCAGAGGTCCCAGAGGTCACGACTATGTCCTTGGAGGAAATCGACGATCTGAAGGGTGCCCTAAAACAAGCTCGGAGGGAAAAAGAAGAACTAGAACCCAACCTCCTCGATCTAACCAAAGAAAAGAAGCAAATACAGCTCATACTTGAGTCAAAGGACCAATAGATTAAGATAGATCAAAAGGCATTGGAAACGGAGACCCTCAAACAAAAGCGTACAACTGAAGGACTATTGAGTGCGACCTTCAATCTAGATTCCCACAACCAAAGGTTAGAAGATGATGCTGCTGAAATCAGGAGGTTAAGCAGATGGTATGAAAAGGCAACACATGACAAGGAGGTGCTAGAGGAAGACCTAAGAGCCCAGATCGAAAGTTTGGCACAAGCTTCTTTAGATCAAGAAGAGTAGATGAAGTACCTCACCACCAGACTTCAAGACAGCCAAGAATCAGAGATTAAGGAACACCTTGAAAGGATGAAGGCAGAAAGACTCCTGACTCAGAAAACTGAAGGATATGAGCAAGTGTGCCTAGAGCTAGAAGGCCTCCAAAAAGATTTCCTTATTCAACAGAGGATTTATACGGAATTGAGGGTTGAAAATATGTATTGGGAAGAGAAGTATACAAAGATCACCCAATCAAGGAGAGATAACCATAAGATAATCCCACATCTTTATCAAGAATATCGGTATTACAAGGACAAACATGAAAGGACCGCTTCCTAAGGACATTGAAGACTTTCTCAAGCTTTGTCGAGAAATGGTCGATGGTTTTAGAGCAGACATCCGCAAGCGCACCTAGAAGATTTGTTTCCATTTGTTTACTTTCATGCAAACAAGTTTTGATTTAAAGTTGTAATATTTTTCAATATCTGGATTATGTTACTTTCAATAAAGGCATTTTTTTTCTGTATCTCGTTTGCGTATCTATTTTTAAGATATTAACCAAATAAAATAAAAAGATAAAAAAGGCAAAGAAAATAAATATATACCCAAGTGAATAAGACATTTAAAAAAAAAGAAACCTTTACATGTTCATATATACGCATACGCATGCATGCATTCACAAACATTTGCATTTCATACCAAAGCTCATTGTTTTTCAAAATATCTCCAGTTAAACCATTGGTAGAAGAAGATCCCCACCTCCTTGGCCTCCATATCAGAGAAGGGCCTACCAAGAAATAAAGATGGAACAAATTGAAGAGAATCAAGTTGCACTCAAGGAGGACCTCTACCAGGTCAAAGGCGATGTGAGTTCAATGAAAGGAGACCTGAGTCAAGTTCTCCTAGATTTGAAGAACATCATTGACAGACAAGATCAGATTCCTAGAGTAGCTTTCCAAGAAGTAGCCCAAACGATTGGTGCATCAAGCGGTCACCAACTGAGAAAAGATCTAGAAGTAGGACCCCAAAATTCCGTCATGGCCCAGCAAGAGACGAGAAAGGCTGAGACTGAAGGGTTTGTCCCACCGCCATCAAAAGTAGGGGCCTCTCATACCCTACAGATTATGATCAACAATGCAGACAACAACTTGGACCTGCAATATAGAGATCACGACCTAGAGGATGTCAGGCAGGCACACTTAAAGACGATTTGTACTCATGCTATTGATAATCCACTAGCGATTAATCAATATATGGCTCTGGAAGAAAGGTTGAAAGCTATGGAGGGTTTTGACGCCTTCGAAGTAGATGCTCTCAAAATGGGCCTAGTTCTCGATGTGGTAATTCCGCTGAAGTTCAAGGTACCTGACTTTGGAAAGTACAAAGGACTCACTTGTCCGAGAAATCATCTGCACATGTGTTGCAGGAAGATGCATGCCCAAGCCCATGATCAGAAGCTGATGATTCACTGTTTCCAAGATAGCTTAAGCGGGGTATCTTTAGACTGGTACATGCAGTTGGAGAGAGTTCATATTAGAACATGGGAAGGTCTTTCTAATGCTTTCTTAAAGCATTATAAATATAACCTGGACATGGCGCCTACTCGCATGCAACTCCAAAACCTGTCTCAGAAGAAAGAAGAGTCTTTTAAAGAATACGCTCAGAGATGGAGGGAGATGGCATCCCGTGTGCAACCACCACTGTTAGAGAAGGAGTTAGTAGATATGTTAATGGGAACCTTGCAAGGGTTATATTATGAGAAGATGGTAGAAAGTATCTCTTCGGGGTGCTCAGACTTAGTAACTATCGGGGAAAGAATTGAGACTTGAATAAAGAGTGGAAAAATACCAGAGGGACCATCAAACACCCCCTATAATACAAAGAGACATGCTCCTAACTTCCCAAAAATAAAGGAGGGAGAAACTAATGTTGTAGCCTCACAATCAATGGCACAACAACCATTAATGATCCCACAAGGACAGCAACAAGGCAGATTTGGAAGGCCACAGAGAAATTCTGATCCACTCCTTATGCCACCCGGCCAACTATTACAACACTTGGTCAAGGCATCCTTGGTGGAACTAAAACCTCTATCTCCTCCACTTGGGTCACTCCCGCAAAAGTACAACGCCGATGCCATATGCGAGTATCATGCTAATTCTCCCGGACACACCATAGAACAATGTTGGGCATTCAAGCATAAAGTTCAAGATTTGTTAGTGTTGTACCCCAAAATTTTCCCTCTCATTTTTTAAAGATCTCCCCTCGCAAGGCTCCTTGAACTCCAGACATGATTAGGGTTTTGCTCTGCTTAAGACATCTCCTTGCACTGATGACCTAAATTAGGGTTTTAGTTTGCACAGGGATTTTTGAACCTTCAATGCTCAAAGTGACTTTCATGCTCCATGTTGGACTCATAAGTTTGTCCATACCAAGTTTCAAGCCTTGAATCAAATTTTTGCCCAGTCAATTGGACAGTTGACCTAGAAATCAGCTGTATTGGGAAAAAAGTCAACTATGACCAATTTGCAGTCAAACCTCATGATTTTTGATCCACATCAACATTCTAAGCTCCTATGAACCATTTGATCAAGTTTGGACCACAACTCCACAAGAAATTTGATCAGATCACCAAAAGGGCAAAATGGTCATTTTTAGGGTTTTGACTGCACAACGACAATATCTGACTTTTGACCAAGCCAAGGGAATTGGGTTCAATAGTGGATTCAAGGACTCAATGGAATCATCTTTACTTATTCAACAAGTTCAAAAGACTCCAATTGCATTGGATTGACAAATGAATTTTTCAGTCAACTAATCAAAATTTGACTGTACACTGAAAAGTCAAACTTTGACTTTTTGGTCAAAATCAAGTGCCAAGGGTCATTTTTCATCAAGATGTGTCAAAACATGAAACTTGTTCATCAAGAAACTCATTTTTGCAAATTAGGGTTTAAAGTTGAAAAATTTCATAACTTAGAATTTTTCTAAGTTATGAAAATTTCTTAATTTTTCCTAACTTTGCCCAACATTTTCACCATGATGCAATTGGATTCAAACAAAACTTCCAACATGAAAGTTGTAGTACTCAACAAAGTCTACAACTTTTATTCACAAAGTTTTCTCAAAATAAGCTTGGATCTCAAGTTATGATTTTTGGAACAAGGGACCATGAAACTTGTAACTTAGTGAAATTTTGCCCTAGTTTAGGCAGGATTTTGACCTATCTTCTTGGCCATTTTTCACATAGTTCCAATTGCAATCTCAAATTTCATTTCAAAGATGGATTGTAGAGCATGTTTAAAGATTTCCAAAATGTCAAAGAACTATCCAAACTCATTTGTGGTTAGGGAGAATCGAAGGCTTGAAGTTGGCAAAAACTCACTTTTCATCTATGGCATGTTCATGTTCATACAAGTTGCAAATTCAAATTAGCTTGCTTTGCACTAGATTACAGGCCTCAAAACCACTTCACACTCAATAATTTAATGCAAATCCATTGGTCTAAGGCATTGTTTTGGTCATTAGGGCATTGTACACAAAATTAATCCTTAAGTAGAAAAAGGTACATTACCATTTTTGCCATAATCTTGCTTTATGTCAAACCACAATCTTTGAGCATTGGTCCAACTCTTTGGCAGCTAATCAAATCCACAAATTAGAGGGGCCAAGAGCAGAGGGTGAAAGCATATGGATAGCCTGTAAAGGCCTGTTACACATCACTTCCTACACTTTGCTTCATAACCAAGAAATTTATCCAAAACACAAGAACTTGAACATCAGCAAAAACCAACTTGTGCAAACATTTGAACCATCTTTCTCACACCCTCTGAGCCAGAAACACGATCTCTTGAGCCTTCAAACATCCCATAGCAAGAAATCACCTTCCATTGGCAAAACAGGGCAGCATCTACAACTTGACTTCCATAGCACAATTTGCTCGTGCGTTTTGCCCCAAACCTGTTCAAACACCTTCCATTCAATCCATCCAAGCTATCCCAAACCTTAAACATCAACTGTAACTCCATTTACAGGGTTTTCCATTTTCATTTTGAGCTTGTGCAGGTTGAGTTCTGTAGGATTGTTCAAGTACATTCAAGGCAAGCTAGATATTGGAGAAGGTCAAGTGAAGTTCAAGCAAGCTCCCAGACATCTCAAGCCTTGTTGAAAAGCTCCACATTGCCCTAAATGAAGTCAGCTAAAACAGGTTTTTATCAACTTCCTATCTCCCTATTTAGGAACATTTAGACTTAGGTTTGTGAATAAGAAATGTAGTATTCATTGCTATGAAGCTGTACATATGCTCAGTTTTTATTTTTATTAAGCATGCTAAGAGAATTTGATCCATGAACATACTAAAAAAATTAGGTTAGATTTTAGGGTCAGAGAAATTCTCTATGGTCTTTGAGAGTTAGGATTAGTTTTTTATATGGTTGGATTCGTCTTGAAAAGCTCTACAACTTTGATGTTATGTGTTTTTGCAATAGAGCTCGTATACAAGATCTGCAATTGTACAGGGCGCACACGTTTTTGAAAGTCAGAGGTTGAAGATGAAGTGGTGGGATGGGCTTGGTCCTGGCTCACTATTGACACCCCCATTTGCTTTTTGGAACCCCCTGGCCCAATTTCTTTATATTTTGTATTTTTGTATTTTATTTTCATTTATGATTTTATTTTATTATTTCCAAATATAAAAAATACTCAAAAATATTTTCATATATTTTTTACATTTATTTTGTATTTTATTTTTATTTTTTAACATAAAAAGCAATTTAATTAGTAAATGTTTTATTTATTGAAAAAATTAAAAATAATATTTAAGTTATACTTTTATTTTATTCTTTATTTTATTCATACTAAAAAATATTATTCTAAATATATTTTTATTTCTTGTATATATTTTTATTTTATTTTTTTGTTTGTACATAATTAATATAATATATATATACATACATACTTTTATTTTAATAAATACTTGAGAATAAAACATGAAAAATATACTTTATTATTATTATTATTTATACTTAAAATAATACCTTCTTTTTTAATATATTTAATTTTTTGTATATACATTATTTTATTTATTGTATATAAATAACATAATTAGTATATTTATTTTCTTAAAGAAAATTAGGGTTTACCCTTAATAAAAAAATAATATTTTCCTTTATTTATTTCTTCCCTTTTTTTGGCATTAAATATTTTTACATACATGAAAAATAAATAAAAACCTTTTTGCATATTCATTTGTTTGGTATATTTATTTAATTTATTTATTTAAATATGGTTCATTTGTTATTTGTACCATTTGATTCAATTTGGATGTAATAGTAAACTAGGGTTTTAATTTCTTGTCAAATAATCCCCATTCAAAAATTGTATCCCCCTCCCCATAATCATGTTGTAATAGCCTAGACTTTTAATTCTCGCACTTTATGCTTTCAATTATGCCATGGTTAGAGATTAGGGTTTGTATGCAAAATTCCAAAATCAACAAATAGCTTGACCTAATGCAAAGACAAAAATGCATGAAAATCAAACACAATGCACACTTGCACCCCTAGGGTTACATCCACTTGTTGCCTTAAAAATGGGCCATGTTATGCATGTTGGGTACTTTGGCAAAGCAAAAACAAAACAAAAGATCATAGTCCCTCGATGACGCTATCTTGGATGCCTATACAAAAATGATCTAGTCCCTCAAAAATTTGCTAAAAATACTTAACACAATTGCTATCATGGTCTATACGATGACCCGCGCCTGTCCCTTTTAACATCCTAATACAAGGTTGTTTACCAAATGCAATGGTAAAATAACACTGTCAAAAGGGTTAAAAATGTGTAGGAAATACCTTTGAGTAAAATAGGGTATATAGCTCTTAGTTACTTGATCAAAACTTGCAAAACATCCTTGCTATTTTCAAACACACCTCACAACACGATTTCAAAATATTTCTCAAATCAAACTTTCAAAACATTGAACATCTTTTCAAAAAACAAAAACACCTTCGTATACATTCAAACAAGAATCATTACAAAGGTTTCCACAACGATGGTTACTTTTCAAAACATCTTTCAAAACCACACACAAAGCACCATTTCAAACAATTGAAAAACAAAAGCAAGTGATCTAAACAAGTAACTAAGAGACCATGGATAACCATGGATGAAAAGGGTGCTTGCACCTTCCCTTTTCATAATCTACTCCCCGAACCCAAGAAAACGTCTCAAAGGTCTTTCCTGTGCTTTTTGACCTTTCCTTAGGATAAAATAAAAAGTCGGTGGCGACTCTTGCTAAACCGAAACATTTGTGAACACAAACGCAAAACACCAAGTCAGTTCTCCCACCGTATCACAGAACTGGCAACTCTGCTGGGGAAATCCTTAAAAGTGGAGTAACCTTAGGGTTTAGATCACCTTTGCATAGTTATCTTGTTTGCTTTGATTGCTTTACATTTGGTTCTATTGTTTGGGCTTGAAATCCTCTACCCGGATTTGGGAAACATTCATAGGTAAATAGCAATACATTGTGGAAACTGTGCGGGGTATACCTACATGGTTGAAGCAATAGCTATATTAGTGCGACATATTTGTGGGTACCGGTAGCCTTTGACTCAATCAAAGAGAATACGGAGCCACTGAGTGATGTCATGAAGCACCAATGAACTCTTAGAACCTTTACTTGACCATCTTGGCCTTTTTTAGGGGTAGTAAGATGACCGGCTTTGGTGCAGTCCAAAGTTGGTAGATACTCGATACTACACTCATTGAGGGTTATTTTCTTGGAATATTTCGATCACCAATTAAGTGGCTAAACTGAAACAATGAACACAGAAAATAATCCAGTGATATTGAGGTCCTTAGAACCCGGTTACTATTTATAGGACAGGTTGAGCCAACTAGCTTCAAGAGGGTACTTACCAATGAAACCCCATGCAAGCCTGAAACTAGGATCTTGTGTGATTTGTTTGTACATATATACTTGTGCATACATCATGAACATCATAAAGCATCATTTGCATCCACTAACCATTTCAAGGGTTTGGATCTTCATCTTTGTTCTTGATTTGTAGGTCATGGAATCTCTTCGCAGGAAAACAATTCAAGTCAACCTTGTGAGGATCCCTCCTCAACTCAAGGAGCTCACTTCTAAGATTCCAGATAATTCTCTCTTCAGTGAAAGACATGGTAGACTTCTCAACTTGGTCAACTCCAACATTGAAGAAGACATGGTGAAAGTCCTCTTCCAGTTCTTTGACCCCCTACACCACTGTTTCACATTCCCTGATTACCAACTAGTACCTACTTTGGAGGAATTTTCTCAACTCCTGAGGATTCCTATTCTCCATCAACTACCCTACAATGGTATAGAAAGAGAACCAAAGCCTGAAGATGTTGCTCAAGCCTTACACTTGCAACCATCTGATATCAAAGGTCATTGGGAAACCAAAAGTGGTGTCAAGGGTTTCTTGGCAAAGTTTCTGTTTGAGAAGGCACAAGACTGCTGGAATTCTCTAGATCTGCAAGCTTTTGAGGAGATTGTAGCACTTCTCATTTATGGGTTGGTCTTGTTCCCAAACCCTGATCAGCTTATAGATGTGAAAGCTGTCAAGATTTTCATATCTCGGAATCCAGTACCTACATTGCTTGGGGACTTCCTACACTCATTTCACACACGAACAATGAGGAAAAAAAGGTGTTCTCATATGCTGTACTCCTCTTCTAGCAAGGTGGTTTATTTCTCACCTTCCCCAGTCAATTTTGAAGAATGAGTAGGGTTTAAGGTGGTCACAACGGTTGATGACCCTCACGCATTCTGATGTTCATTGGTGTTCTCGGTCCAGAGAAAATGTCATCATCATTGATCATTGCGGAGAATTCCCTAATGTCCCACTACTTGGCATTAGGGGAGGCATTACCTACAACCCCTGTTTAGCTCTGAGGCAATTTGGGTATGCCCGAAGGGATGGCCCTCATGATATGCTAATTTCTGACTTGGTTTTTGACTTCGACAATGACGCTCAAGGACTTCGACAAAGGTTTATCCGAGCTTGGAAGATGCCCAACAAAGTGGATAGTAAGACACTGGGACACAAGAATTCCACCCCCCTTGAGCCTTACCTCAAGTGGGTACGAACCCGCGCCCAGAATCTTATGATGCCTTACCCCCACATTCTTCGCGTGATCAAAGAGCCTGTTATGGAAGGAGAGGTTCCATACACCCTCCTACATCCTGACATGCCAACATCATTGGAAGAATTGCAAAAGAGTTGGATACAGCTCAAGGAAGAACAGAATACTTTTGAAGCCAACTTTTACGCCAGTGAGAAAAAGGTTTTGGAACTTACCCACCGGCTTCATGAAGAGGAGACTCTTAACACTTACATCGCACCAAAGAGGATACGCAATGTCTTTTTACATTAAGAATTTTGTAATATTTTTCCCATGGGGCATTTATGTACTAACAAATTTCTTCTTAATATGACGTGTGTTTTTTGTTTGCAACAAATTTGAATTTCTGAATCCTTGAATGCATTACATGAATAACATATCATTCATCATATGCATAAACAAGTCTTCACACCAGGTTTCCTTATCTTTCTGCTGTTTATTTCAGCAAGATGGATATAGAGAAGACGATTAAAGATCTGCAAGCACATAATTCACCATTCCAACAACTCCTCATGACCTTGGCAAAGGGTCAAGAGGACCTTAAAGCACTGTTAGAGAAAGAAAAGGAAACATAAAAGAAGAAAAAGAAAAGGATTGGTGTGGCCACTATGGGAAGAAGATTTGAGCATCAGGCTAGGAGAGTTCTGGATTTCCCCTCGACGTCTGACGAAGGGGTTAGTAAAGGAAAAGGAGCTCCGATACCTTCTGAGTCTGAAGCTGAAGAGGAAGAAGAAGAGGATGAAGATTACTCCAAACAGCAGTACCCTCCGGCGGATGATAAGTATAAGAATCTTGAAGACCGGCTATCAGCCATGGAGGTACAAAGGGTACCTGGGCTAGATTTCGAAGAACTAGGGTTGGTTGCTGGGATCTTCATTCCTCCCAAGTTCAAAGTACCTACATTTGCTAAATATGAGGGTTTATCCTGTCCGAAGATGCATCTGTGGTCCTACGTCAGAAAGATCCAACCTCACTCTTCTGATAAGGATCTGTGGGTCCACTTTTTTCAAGATAGTTTGTCGGGAACGCAATTGGACTGGTTCTATCAACTTGAGAGATCTGATGTTCATAACTGGGAGGATTTAGCTGCTGCTTTCTACCGACAATACCAATATAATGCAGATTTAGCGCCCACGCGTACTCAACTACAGAGTATGGGTATGGCCTCTAATGAGGGATTTAAGGAGTATGCCCAGAAGTGGCGGGATTTGGCTGGAAGGGTGCAGCCAACATTGTCGGATAGAGAGCTGGTTGACATGTTTTTGGGGACCCTGTCAGGTCTATTCTTCAATCACTTGATCGGGAGCTCATCTGCAGGGTTCACTGAATTAATTCTGACCGGTGAAAGGGCCGAAGCTAGCATCAAGAGTGGTAAAATTCAGAAGGATGCCTCCGCTTCCACTGCTATCAAGAAGACCTTCTCAGCCAAGAAGAAAGTTTCTACTGTTCACACCCAGAGAAATCAAGGGAGAATAGAGCGCCGACCAACAGTGGGGGCTGTGATGATCCAGAACTCCTCAGCCGATCAACCTCGAAGCAGTCAACCCAGAACTAACCAGCAAAGGGTAGAAAGGCCACAACGACAATTCACCCGGATCAATATGACACCGGCTCAGGTCCTCCCTCATCTGTTAAAGTTAAACCTTACAAGCTTGAAAGAGGCGCCAAAGAATCCAAACACCTCTTCTCCCTATTATCATTCTAATGCAAAATGTGCATATCATTCGGACAGTGTGGGGCACGACACCAACAACTGTTGGGACCTTAAAAACAAGATCCAAGATTTGATAGATGCCAAGGAGGTAGAGTTTGATGCTCCCGAAAAACCTAATGTGATATCCGCTCCTATGCCAAAACATGGTCATAATGTTCATGCTATGGAAGATCTTCATGTTACTACTGTTGATGACTTAATGACTCTGTTGCCAATGATCAAGATGAATCTGTTGAAAGACGGAATTTTCCCGGGATGTGAAAAAGATTGTTACTTTTGTTCAACCTTGTAATCCGATTGTCCGCTGTTGAAGTCAGGCATCCAACGCCTGATGGATACTCAAGAGATCCTCTTTCAAAAAACTCATGTTGCTTCTATTATTCCTGTTACTCCTGTTACTCCAAGCAATGATGTTGCTATAATCACCATTTCCGACAATCTTTCCAAGACCTGCATAAGGCCTGTTAAGATTACACCCGATCCAAAGTTTGTGCCGCTGAAGATTACTATGCCAGGGCCTATCCCATATAAGTCCAACAAGACGATACCGTGGAATTATGGAGGAGAGATCTTCTATCACAGTGTGAAACAGATCGAATCAGTTGAAGAAAATTCTGATGAAGAGACTCCTGATGTGGGAAATATTGCGGGGACAAGTAAGATCACTCGTAGCGGAAGAATATTCTCTCCGGAGATTTCCCCTCCACAGGCAGTTTTCGGACCCTCAAGTGCTCCTGTGCCTGTCGAGATATCTGTGCGAAGTCCGGTTATTGAAGAAATTGTTACTCCAGAGGTTGCACCCTCTGCTGTTACTGCTGATAAAGGTAAGAGGATCCAAGAAGCGCCCGTCAGGACGAGGGCTCAGACTTTGGTTATCCCCGAGACCACCCAAAAGGAGATGGAGGAGATTTTAAAGATAATTAAGAAGAGCGAATATGATGTCGTAGAGCAGCTGGGGAAAACCCCTTCAAAAATCTCTATGCTGGCTCTTTTGCTCTGCTTCGAGGCTCATGCCAAAGCCTTGATCAAATTTCTGAAGACGGCACACGTGCCTCAAGAAACTTCTGCGGATCAGTTTCAAGAGTGCGTGGCTAGCCTTACAGCCGACAATGGTCTTGGTTTCTCTTATGCCAATCTGACGTCTAAGGGAAGAAAGCATAATGATGCGCTACATGTCTCGGTAGAGTGCATAGGAACTACACTTGCTCACGTTCTAGTTGATACCGGTTCATCTTTAAATTTTCTACCAAAGAAAGCATTGGACAGATTAGACTGTGAAGGTTTGACCCTAAAGCCTAGTAATATCATTGTTAGAGCCTTCTACGGTTCTAAGCGGATGGTTCACGGAGAAGTGGACATCCCAATTAAGGTGGGAACGGAAATTTTCAACTCTACTTTTTATGTGATGGACATTCGTCCTTCATATTCATGTTTGTTGGGAAGGCCATGGATCCACAACGTTGGGGCAGTCACTTCTTCTCTACACCAGATGCTAAAATACCCAGTCTAGGGTAAGATCATAACAGTTCATGGTGAGGAGGAGTATATGATAAGCCACCTTAACTCTTTCCACTACATGTAGTTAGATGGTGAATTCATAGAAACACCTTTCCAACACTTTGAAGAGGTTTCTCCTGAAGTTGCAGTAGCCAAGACAATGACTGATGTGCCCATCATTACCAAACCCGTGTCCCGGATGTCATCCCTTAAATATGCGGAGGTTGTGATCAAGGAAGGAGGAAGTACAGTGTGGGGTCAACTGCCATATTTTCCTTACAAGACAGACAAGTTTGGATTGGGTTTCACTACTGCTAGCCAGAAAGTTGTGCGTCGCTCCCGGGCTGGAGGACCGCCACTGAAAATCACTCATCATGGAGTTCATGCTTTAGAAGATGATGAAGAAGGAAGCAATTTTGAAAATTGGATCTTTTAAACCATTGAAGGAGGACTGAACAACTGGGAGGCGAAAGACTTCGTTCCCATTACTTTCATCAATCAGTAATTTATCTTTTGAACATTTCCTGTTTGGTCTGTAATAAATTTTAAACAATTCGTACACTCTTTTTGCCTTATGCCTTACCCGGGGCATATAGGTCCATTTGTAAGGGTTTTAATTCTTCATTTTCATATGCCATCTTTTAATGAATCATGGACGTTTTCATCTATAAACTGTTGTGTTCATTTTCTTTCTTTTTTACATTTCATTTTGTTTAAAGGTGGCTATCCCTTACGCACACCCACACTCACAAAATGCAGGTACCCATCCACTCCCAATTCTGCTATGGCCTTCAGTGATTCTGAAGATCTGATCAATCATGCCGAATACGAAGGTGATAAAGACTGTGAAGTGCCTGTAGAGTTGGCTAGACTTTTGCAACAAGAAGAAAGGGCTATTCTGCCCCATGAAGAGTTGTTAGAGACTATCAATCTGGGTACTGCCGAAGATAGAAAAGAGGTTAAAGTGGGTGCCAACCTGGAGCCAAGTGTCAAAGAGCACTTAGTTCAGCTGTTGAATGAATATGTTGAGATCTTCGCCTGGTCCTATGAAGACATGCCGGGATTGGATACATATATTGTGGTTCACCGTCTCCCTACAAGAGAAGACTGTCCACCAATCAAGCAGAAAGTCTGCCGAATGAGGCCCGATATGTCTGAAAAGATCAAAGCTGAAGTGATGAAGCAGTTCAATGCTAGCTTTCTGGCTGTTACTACCTATCCACAATGGGTTGCTAACATTGTGCCCGTACCTAAGAAGGACGGCAAAGTCAGAATCTGCACGGACTACAGAGATTTAAACAGGGCTAGCCCTAAAGATGATTTTCCACTACCACACATTGACGTCTTGGTTGACAACACAACTCAACACAAGGTATTCTCTTTCATGGACGGATTTTCAGGGTACAACCAGATCAAAATGGACCCCGAAGACATGGAGAAGACTACTTTTGTTACGCAGTGGGGTACCTTCTGCTATAAAGTGATGCCATTCAGACTGAAGAATGTCGGGGCAACCTATCAGTGAGCCATGGTAGCTTTGTTTCATGACATGATACATCATGAAATTGAAGTCTACGTAGATGACATGATAGACCGTTCACAAACAGAAGAAGAACACCCCAACCATATGCAAAAGCTGCTTGACAGGTTAAAAGAGTACAAGCTCAGACTGAACCCTAGCAAGTGCACTTTCAGAGTCAGGTCCGGTAAACTTTTGGGATTCATCGTCAGTAACAAAGGCATCGAGGTTGATCCTGCCAAAGTCAAAGCTATACAAGAAATGTCTGCCCCTCGCACTGAAAAGGAGGTCAGAGGTTTCTTGGGACGCCTAAATTATATCGCAAGGTTCATCTCTCACCTAACATCTACTTGTGAACCAATCTTCAAGCTGTTGAAGAAAGATCAGGTGGTTGAATGGAATGATGACTGTCAAGTTGCTTTCGATAAGATCAAGGAGTATTTGCTGGAACCTCCTATCTTGATGCCACCCGTCGAAGGAAGGCCTTTAATCATGTATCTGACTGTTTTGGATAATTCAATGGGGTGCGTACTGGGCCAACATGACGAGTCTGGCCGAAAAGAGCATGCCATTTATTACCTTAGAAAAAAGTTTACCGACTGTGAGACTCGTTACTCACTGCTCGAGAAAACTTGCTGCGCTTTGGTATGGGCTGCCCGCCGGCTAAGGCAGTATATGTTGACACATACCACTTTGCTGATTTCAAAAATGGATCCGATCAAGTACATCTTTGAGAAGCCTGCTTTATCCGGAAGAATCGCTAGATGGAAGATGATCCTGACTGAGTATGATATCTATTACACAACCCAAAAAGCTATAAAAGGGGAGTGTACTAGCTGACCATCTAGCTCATGAAGCCGTCGAAGATTACCAATCTATGAGGTTTGACTTCCCTGACGAGGATATCATGACACTGGACAACATTAAAGGTAACGGACCGTATGACGGACCTGAACAAGGATCCTGATGGACTCTGTACTTTGATGGTGCTTCAAATGCACTTGACAACGGTATCGGCGCAATACTCATCTCTCCAGAAGGTTGCCATACACCTTTCACCGCCAGAATCTGCTTCAGCTGCACCAACAACATGGTCGAATATGAAGCTTGTATCTTTGGTCTCAAGGCCGCTATTGACTTGAGAATCAAATCTTTGATTGTATTTGGGGACTCATCTTTGGTTATCAGTCAAATCAAAGGAGAGTGGGATACTAAGCACCCTAACCTCATCCCTTACAAAGAACATGTCCTGACATTGTTACCACACTTCGAGCAGATTACCTTCGAGCACTTCCCGCGAGAAGAGAATCAGCTAGCAGTTGCGCTAGCAACAATGTCATCCATGTTTAAACTTAACTGGGACAATGAGGCACCTCAAATCACCGTTGAACGAATGGACGAACCTGCACATTGTCACGATATTAATACTGAAGAAGTTGTGGACCGACCGTGGTTCCATGACATCAAAAGGTATCTCGAAGCACAAGAATACCCTGAAGGATCTTCAATCAACGACAAAAAGTTCTTAAGGAGGTTCGCGGCCAAGTTCTTTCTGAGCAACGGTATCCTATACAAGCGCAATCTTGATTGTGTCCTACTCCGTTGTATGGACAAGGTTGAAGTTGAACAGATTATGGCTGAAATTCATAATGGCACCTTTGGCACCCACTCGAGTGGTCATACGATGGCTAAGAAGATTCTACGGGCAGGCTACTACTGGTCTACCATGGAAGCTGATTGTCATCAACATTCTCGTACTTGTCACAAATGCCAAATCTATGCTGACAAGGTACATATTCCCCCAGTTCCTCTCAATGTCTTAACAGCTCCTTGGCCATTCGTGATGTGGGGAATCAACATGATTGGAGAAATCAAGCCTACAACATCCAATGGACACCATTTCATCCTGGTGGCCATTGATTACTTTACCAAGTGGGTCGAAGTAGCTTCCTTCGCCTCCGTTACAAAGAATGTGGTTGCCCGTTTCATCAAGCAGAACCTCATATGCCGGTACGGTATCCCTGACAGGATCATTACGGACAACGGTAAAAATTTGAACAATACTATGATCACCGCTCTGTGTGAGCAGTTCAAGATTCAACATCACAATTCATCTCCCTATCGCCCTAAGATGAACGGTGCTGTCGAAGTTGCGAACAAAAATATCAAGAAGATCATTCAAAAGATGACTGTCACCTACAAAGACTGGCAGGAAATGTTACCGTTTGCTCTGCACGGGTACCGTACCACGACACGCACTTCAACTGGGGCAACTCCCTTTTCTTTGGTATATGGCATGGAAGTTGTTTTACCTGTGGAAGTTCAGATCCCTTCCTTGAGGATCATGAAGGATGCTGGTTTGAGTGAAGATGATTGGATTCAGACCCAGCTTGATCAACTTAACTTGATTGACGAGAAACAACTTACTGATGTTTGCCATGGTCAGGCGTATCAGAAACGTATGATCAAGGCCTTCAACAAGAAAGTCAAGAGGCAAGTATATCAAGTCGGGGATCTTGTAATAAAGCGGATCATCTTGCCGCAAAGTGATCCCATGGGCAAGTGGACTCCTACTTACGAAGGACCATTTGTGATCAAAAACATCTTTTCTAGTGGGGCAATGATCCTGACCACCATGGACGGTGATGACCTGCTGCACCCTGCGAATGCAGACATAGTCAAAAGATACTACGCATAAACGACCCGACAAGTTGAAAACCCGAAAGGGCGACTTGGGCAAAAATTGGCATCCCGGTGAATCGAAAACCCGAAAGGGTGGTTCAGGCAAAAATTAGGGATACATAAAAAAATTTGTACACCCGGCAAGTTGAAAACCTGAAAGGGCGACTTCGGCAAAAAGGGGTTTCCCGGTGAATCGAAAACCCGAAAGGGCGGTCCAGGAAAAAGTTAGGGAATTAAAGCGTATGACTATGTCTCGTCGGATCACTTTAAGGACAATCTCTTCATAGACAAGCTCCAAGCTTCTGATCAATCCAATCATCCGCGGACGAGGCAACGAATGGACAAGATACTCAGAGTTGCGAAGGCTATAGCAGAATGGGAACCCCATGGAATTGTTACACATAGCCATCTTTCTTTGTATAAATTTTTCTCATTTTTATGACAACATTCTCTTACTAGGATGTCTGTCTCCTTTGTACAAAATACTTACAAAGTTAATACAAAGATACTTCAAAATGCAGAAATTTGCTTGCCTTTTCTTTCTCTTTTACACTTATGTTTTATTTGAAAACGTCCAATGGTTTGTTAAAAGAGCATATGCATTTGAATATAATCACTGCTTACAAATAAAACGAAATGAGAAAGGATAATTACTGATAGGTTTAAAGTATAGGAAAACGTCTTTAGGCTACTCCAGAGGAAATCCCCTGCAGTGTGTCTTTCAGATCCTCAACAGAGCTAAAACCCTGAAATACATATCCCCAACGGAGTCAAGTCTCCATATCGCCATCAAAGCTAAGTTTCTAAACTCCTGATCCTCAATGGAGCCAGAAGACTTTGAACTAAAAATCCCCAGTGAATATGAAGCTTTCTTCCCCAACAGAGTCCGAGACTTCAACCTTTAAACCACAGTGGAAATCATCCAGTTTCTCCAAATTCCCCAGCAAGTTATCTTAAGACCTGAAAATCAGTCAGATAACAGTTAACTTTTAGCGCCAACCATTCCTAAAACTCCAGTAGATTGACATACAACCAAAGCTCTTGAGAATTCTGCGACGGAATAAGCATTCTCCCCACAGAGTTGTTTCCCAACAAAATGAAGATTCTTGTTCTCTTTTCTCCAGTTGAAGCCTCCAAGTTTTAATTCCCCAGTAGAGATCGTCGGAGTTTTCCTCATTCCCCAGGAAAGTCATGAAGGATTCTCATTTCCCTGCAGAGGTTGTCAAAGCTCTTGTTAATCTCCACAAGTCACCAAGGATTTTCAATCACCAGCAGTAGTCCAAAGGATTTCTCAGTCTCAACAATCAAAGGTTTTGAAGCTCCAGCAGCAGTCAAGGGTTTATTTTCCCTAGCAGCAGTCAAAGATTTCATTATCTCCAGCTATCAAGGATTTATTTTCCTCAGCAAGACGGTTACTCGGCTTACATACGCATCCATTACATTCATATATCATAAACATTGATAAAACACATTTTATTGCATCATACATGTCATGCAACATAACTTTGTGTTTTCAGCTAACATTTTACCCTTTTCAGGATAATATTAAAAGCTATCTTTAACAAATATGCAAAGGTCTCAGATACAATACGGATACACTCCAAGACGTGTGAGTCATTATGCTACTCATTCAGATCTCTTATTTAGATACAGTATGGATACACTCCAGGCACGACGATCATTCTATTACTCATTCAGAATTTCTAGTCAAGATACAGTCCAGATTCAATCCAGACAAGGAAGTCATTCTGTCACTTATTCAGATCCCAGTTATAGTACGGATACACTCCAGACACGAAAGTCATTCTGCTACTCATACAGATCTCAACCTCAGATACAGTCCAGATATGCTCCAGAAACGGTTGCCATTATGTCACTCATTCAAACCTATTCCCCAGCCCAAAGATACTCCAGACACGGATGTCTTTCTGTTGCTTATTCAGATTTCAGGTTTCTGATACAATACAGATACACTCCAGATACGGAAGTCATTCTGATATTCATTCAAAAATCAAATACCGTTACAGCTTGGATACGCTCCAGACATGGACGCAATTCTTTTGCTCATACCAACCCAATCTCCAGATACAACTCAGATATGTTCCAGACACGGATACCATTCTGACATTCATTCTCCTGATTCTCAACAAACATGTCTTGGATGGCATCTTTAATCCCATCTCCAGCAAGATTCTACCATCTCCAAATGGCATCCTTAAGCCCATTCCCTTAGCTACATTTTGACGAGTGCAAATTTACGGGCACTCTAGTGTCCAATCCTCTTTTACCTTCGAGTCACGAAAGGCAAACTCGCCAATCTAACTCTTCAGGTCCAAGAAGATTGAACAGGGGCAGCTGTTGTACCCCAAAATTTGGCCTCTCATTTTTTGAAGGTCTCCCCTCACAAGGCTCCTTGAACTCCAGACAGGATTATGGTTTTCCTCTGCTCAAGACATCTCCTTGCACTGATGACCTAAATTAGGGTTTGAGTTTGCACAGGGATTTTTAGACCTTCAATGTTCAAAGTGAATTTCATGCTTCATGTTGGACTCATAAGTTTTTCCATACCAAGTTTCAAGTCTTGAATCAAATTTTTGCCCAGTCAATTGGACAGTTGACCTAGAAATCAGCTGTATTGGGGAAAAAGTCAATTGTGGCCAATTTGCAGTCAAACCTCATGATTTTTGATCCACATCAACATTCTAAGCTCCTATGAACCATTTAATCAAGTTTGGACCACAACTCCACAAGAAATTTGATCAGATCACCAAAAGGGCAAAATGGTCATTTTTAGGGTTTTGACTGCACAAGGGCAATATCTGACTTTTGACCAAGCCAATGGCAAATTGGGTTCAAGCATGGATTCAAGGACTCAATGGCATCATCTTTTCCTATTCAACAAGTTCAAAAGACTCCGATTGCATTGGATTGACAGATGAATTTTTGAGTCAACTGATCAAAATTTGACTGTACACTGAAAAGTCATACTTTGACTTTTTGGTCAAAATCAAGTGCCAAGGGTCATTTTTCATCAAGATGTGTCAAAACATGAAACTTGTTCATCAAGAAACTCATTTTTTGCAAATTAGGGTTTAAAGTTGAAAATTTTCATAACTTAGAATTTTTCTAAGTTATGAAAATTTCTTAATTTTTCCTAACTTTGCCCAACATTTTCACCATGATGAAATTGGATTCAAACAAAACTCCCAACATGAAAGTTGTAGTCCTCGACAAAGTCTAAAACTTTGATTCACAAAGTTTTCTCAAAATAAGCTTGGATCTCAAGTTATGATTTTTGGAACAAGGGACCATGAAACTTGTAACTTAGTGAAATTTTGCCCTAATTTAGGCAGAATTTTGACATATCTTCTTGGCCATTTTTCATATAGTTCCACTTGGAATCTCAAAGTGCATTTCAAATATGGATTGTATAGCATGTTGCAAGCTTTCCAAAATGTCTAAGAACTCTCCAAACTCATTTGTGGTTAGGGAGAATCGAAGGCTTGAAGTTGGCAAAAACTCACTTTTCATCTATGGCATGTTCATGTTCATACAAGTTGCAAATTCAAATCAGCTTGCTTTGCACTAGATTACACGCCTCAAAACCACTTCACAATCAATAATTTAATGCAAATCCATTGGTCTAAGGCATTGTTTTGGTCATTAGGGCATTGTACACAAAATTAATCCTTAAGTAGAAAAAGGTACATTACCATTTTTGCCATAATCTTGCTTTATATCAAACCACAATCTTTGAGCACTGGTCCAGATATTTTGCAACTAATCAAATCCACAAATTAGAGGGGCCAAGAGCAGAGGGTGCAAGCATATGGATAGCCTGTACAGGCCTATTACACATCACTTCCCACACTTTGCTTCATAACCAAGAAATTTGTCCAAAACACAAGAACTTGAACATCAACGAAAACCAACTTGTGCAAACATTTGAACCATCTTTCTCACACCCCTCTGAGCCAGAAACACGATCTCTTGAGCCTTCAAACATCTCATAGCAAGAAATCACCTTCCATTGGCAAAACAGGGCAGCATCTGCAACTTGACTTCCATAGCACAATTTACTCGTGCATTTTTCCCCAAACCTGTTCAAACACCTTCCATTCAATTCATCCAAGCTATCCCAAACCTTAAACATCAACTGTAACTCCATTTACAGGGTTTTCCATTTTCATTTTGAGCTTGTGCAGGTTGAGTTCTGTAGGATTGTTCAAGTACATTCAAGGAAAGCTAGACATTAGAGAAGGTCAAGTGAAGTTCAAGCAAGCTCCCATACATCTCAAGCCTTGTTGAAAAGCTCCACATTGCCCTACACGAAGTCAGCTGAAAGAGGTTTTTATCAACTTCCTATCTCCCTATTTGGGAACATTTAGACTTAGGTTTGTGAATAAGAAATGTAGTATTCATTGCCATAAAGATGTACATATGCTCAATTTTCATTTTTATTAAGCATGCTAAGAGAATTTGATCCATGAACATACTGAAAAAACTAGGTTAGATTTTAGGGCCAGAGAAATTCTCTCTGGTCTTTGAGAGTTAGGATTAGTTTTTTATATGGTTGGATTCGTCTTGAAAAGCTCTACAACTTTGATGTTATGTGTTTTTGCAATAGAGCTCGTATACAGGATCTGACAATTGTACAGGGCGCGCGCGTTTTTGAAAGTCAGAGGTTGAAGATGAAGTGGTGGGCTGGGCTTGGTCCTGGCTCACTATTGACACCCCTCATTTGCTTTTTGCACCCCCTTGCCCAATTTCTTTATATTTTGTATTTTTGTATTTTATTTTCATTTATGATTTTATTTTATTATTTCCAAATATAAAAAATACTCAAAAATATTTTCATAAATTTTTTACATTTATTTTGTATTTTATTTTATTTTTTAACATAAAAAGCAATTTAATTAGTAAATGTTTTATTTATTGAAAAAATTAAAAATAATATATAAGTTATACTTTTATTTTATTCTTTATTTTATTCATACTAAAAAAATATTATTCTAAATATATTTTTATTTCTTGTATATATATTTTTTTTATTTTTTTTTGTTTGTACATAATTAATATAATATAATATATATATATATATATATATATATAATATATGATATATATATATATATATATATATATATATATATATATATATATAGATATATATATATATATATATATATATATAGGATATATATATATATATATATATATATATATATATATATATATATATATTATATATATATATATATATATATATATAATATATATATATATATATATATATATATATATATATATATTTATATATATATATATATATATATATATATATATATATATATATATATATATATATTATATATATATAATATATATATATACATACTTTTTTTTAATAAATACTTGAGAATAAAACATGAAAAATATACTTTTTTATTATTATTATTTATACTTAAAATAATACCTTCTTTTTTAATATATTTAATTTTTTGTATATACATTATTTTATTTATTGTATATAAATAACATAATTAGTATATTTATTTTCTTAAAGAAAATTAGGGTTTACCCTTAATAAAAAAATAATATTTTCCTTTATTTATTTCTTCCCTTTTTTTGGCATTAAATATTTTTACATACATGAAAAATAAATAAAAACCTTTTGCATATTCATTTGTTTGGTATATTTATTTAATTTGTTTATTTAAATATGGTTCATTTGTTATTTGTACCATTTGATTCAATTTTGATGTAATAGTAAACTAGAGTTTTAATTTCTTGTCAAATAATCCCCATTCAAAAATTGTATCCCCCTCCCCATAATCATGTTGTAATAGCCTAGACTTTTAATTCTCGCACTTTATGCTTTCAATTATGCCATGGTTAGAGATTAGGGTTTGTATGCAAAATTCCAAAATCAACAAATAGCTTGACCTAATGCAAAGACAAAAATGCATGAAAATCAAACACAATGCACCCTTGCACCCCTAGGGTTACATCCACTTGTTGCCTTAAAAATGGGTCATGTTATGCATGTTGGGTACTTTGGCAAAGCAAAAACAAAACAAAAGATCATAGTCCCTCGATGACGCTATCTTGGTTGCCTATACAAAAATGATCTAGTCCCTCAAAAATTTGCTAAAAATACTTAACACAATTGCTATCATGGTCTATACGATGACCCGCGCTTGTCCCATTTAACATCCTAATACAAGGTTGTTTACCAAATGCAATGGTAAAATAACACTGTCAAAAGGGTTAAAAATGTGTAGGAAATACCTTTGAGTAAAATAGGGTAGATAGCTCTTAGTTACTTGATCAAAACTTGCAAAACATCCTTGCTATTTTCAAACACACCTCACAACACGATTTCAAAATATTTCTCAAATCAAACTTTCAAAACATTGAACATCTTTTCAAAAAACAAAAACACCTTTGTATACATTCAAACAAGAATCATTACAAAGGTTGCCACAATGATGACTACTTTTCAAAACATCTTTCAAAACCACACACAAAGAACCATTTCAAACAATTGAAAAGCAAAAGCAAGTGATCTAAACAAGTAACTAAGAGCCCATAGATAACCATGGATTAAAAGGGTGCTTGCACCTTCCCTTTTCATAATCCAGTCCCCGAACCCAAGAAAACATCTCAAAGGTCTTTCCTGTGATTTTTGACCTTTCCTTAGGATAAAATAAAAAGTCGGTGGCAACTCTTGCTAAACCGAAACATTTACGAACACAAACGCAAAACACCAAGTCAGTTCTCCCGCCGTATCACATTTAGAATCTCAAGACATCACTTTTGAGAAACCTAACATCAAATCAAACCCCATGCCTCCGCATGGTGGACCAACAATAAATGTGATCAAAATAGTCACCGACTTTAGGGAAACCAGGAAAGCAAAGGCCCCGATAAGATTTTTAAAAGAATGTCTATTGGAATGTGGGTTCCTGCTGGAACATAATAAAGCCTTCGAAAGAACATTACAGAAGCTGATAGACTAGGGGATAGTCCAATTCGGACCATACCCTGAAGAAAAATATGTAGCTTCAATTGAAGGAAAGAAGCCATTGGTAATCCCCTGCAAGGCCCAAATCTTAATAGAAATACTCTTGTGATCCCGTGGGAAGGATCGACAGAAACCCCAAGGGTAACACAAAAGAAGACTTTGCAAATATCAGCATTTCCAAAGGCCACAATGGTAATTAACAGACTGTCACCTATCCCTTATGAAAGTAAAAAAGTGGTACCATAGAGTTATGATTCAGCCGTGTATATCAATGGATTGAAGCTAGAGGATGAGCCATCATTAAGTCAAGGACCTAAAATTTCAAACATAGAAGGGACAGGGGGTATGACCCGTAATGGCCAAGTCTTCGGATCTGAACCACCAAAGGAGAGTGATGACATGGCAACAAAGATAAGGGAAAGGCAGTGGTAGAAACAAGTCAAGAGAAAGAACCCCCAAGCAAAAACTTTATTGACCAAGAAGCGGAGGAATTTTTAAAGATCATCAAAAGAAGTGACTATAGGGTGGTGATCATCTTCACCAAACCCCGACTAAATTTTCCATACTCTCGTTGCTCATAAATTTTGAGGCGCACCAAGACTCTTTAATGAAGGTACTAAGTTCATCCCACGTTGCAGAGGAGATTACCATAAATCAATTTGACAATGTGGTAGCAAACCTGACATTCAGATCATATCTGGGTTTTAATAACAATGATTTGTCGCTGCAAGGCCTAGCTCACAACAAAGAACTGCATATCTCTATCCAGATAGGTACTACTAACCTATCCAGGGTACTCACCAATACCAGGTTTGCCCTCAATGTGTTACCAAAATCAAGTCTGATGAAATTAACATTAGATGGAGTCGTGATAAGGCCAAGCTCTACAATAGTGAAAGCATTTGACAGTTCTCAAAGCTCGGTATTCGGAGAGGTGGACCTTCTAGTTAAAATAGGACCACATATCTTCTATATCACTTTCCAAGTCATGGATATAGAACCGGCATATACATGCTTACTGGGGCGACCCTGGATTCATGCAGCAGGGGAAATCACTTCGACCTTACATCAAAAGTTGAAGTTCTTAGTGGAAGGGAAATTAATTATAATCAATAGTGAGGAGGACATCTTCGTAAGTCACCTAGAATCGTACAGGTATATTAGTGTCAACGTAGACTGTATAGCCAACTGTTGTACCCCAAAATTTTCCCTCTCATTTCTCAGGAATTTTCTCACAAAATTTCTACTGAGTCAAGACTGCACAAGTTTACTTTGATTCATAAGCTTCAATTAGGCATCTAGTTTCCTTCGAGCAGGCTTGGTTTAGACGTTTTGGTTGAGCATCTGGTCCCCTTCGAGCAAGCTTTGGTCCACAAGATTCATTTGGGCATATGGCCTCCTACATGCATCCTTCTATTCACAAGTATCAGCCACCTAAATGCATCCTTCGATTCACAAGCAGTAGCCTCCTGCATGCAAGTTTCGATTGAGCATTGACTTCTTACATGCTTGCTTTGATTCATAAAGCAATGGCTATATTAATACAAGCTTCGACGGGGTAATGTTTTCCTTTGAAGCAACCTGTTTCGATTCACAAGGTAAGTACTTCCTTCGTGTCTGCTTTTATCCATCAGGAAAGTGCCTTCTCTATGCTTTCTTTCGACCCACAAGGAAATGGCTTCCTTTGTTATTGCCTTCAATGCACAAGGCAATGGCTTCCCTTCATGGTAGTGACCACAAAGCAAGCGGGCTCTTGCATGCAAGCTTCGATTGAGAAATGACCCCTTACATGCTTGCTTTGATTCACAATGAAATGGCCTCTTGCAGTGTTTGTTTCGATTCAGGAAGCAAGGGCCTCTTTCCTGCTTGTTCAAGGCAGGAATTTCCCTCATGCTAGCACCCACAGGGAATTGGTTATTTTCATACTAGCTTCGACTAGACAATATCTCCTGTTGAAATAGCTTGCTTCGATTCCACCCTTGAAAACCTTCAACACACATAGTTTCTACACCATGGCACACAATTGGTGGCCCATTCGAAGGACATGCATTAGTGGATTTGAAGGACACACCTGGGTGTCCCATTCAAAGGACATGCATTGGTGGATTCTAAGTACATACTTAGGTGTCTGATTCGAAAGATAAACAACTGGCGCATTCGAAGAATAGGCATATGGTCCATTCAAAGGACATGCATTTGGCCCCTTCGAAAGATACACATATGGTCTATTCGAAGGACACACTTTGGTTGGACACAGATATTATTTTCTGAAGAAGAGTCTGGTCGAAGGTTGGATCTATATGGTCAAAAAAAAAGGGTGAAGTATTCAAGAAGCTTGCTGACCGAGGTTCTATATACTGCCAAGCTCAAGCCTGATGTACTGGCCACAACACTCCAAAAATACTGTAAAGCAGTCCTGCTATGCTGCTCCCATATTTGCACCAAATTGGCACACAAAAATTGCACCTCGAAGGCCATGAAGACAACATACCCAATTTGTTCAAATATCATTTGTTTCCCCCCTTAAATTTCAGCCAAACTTCCCTATAAATAAGATGTTTCACAACACATCTAAGTGTGGCTTTTGGAGTAGCTGAAGAAACTTTTGTTGTCTGAAAAATCATTAAACGCTCTCAAACTCTCAAACTCTCAAACTCTCAAGCTCTAACAAAACTCTCAAACCCCTTTATACATTATTCAACCCAGAATCAAAAAAGAAACACTATACATTTGTTCTTTCTTTTGACCCCAAGTTTCCTGGTCCTTCGAATAGCTTCTTTCCTTCCTTCGAATCCAAGAGTATTCAAGGCAGAAAATCAAGGTTCAAATCACAAACCCCAGATTCAAGGTAAGTCTCCTTAACTGTGAATCTTTTCGTTTCAAGCATAGCATGAAAATAACCTTTTGCTTGTCTTTTATTTATACCCTCTCGATTGTTTTCTTTCCTTGTCCAAACATATATGTTAGAGACTAACCTGTATAGGTCATATTAGCATGGCTTCGTCCCATGCTGCCATTTAATCCCAAACGAAAGAAAACAAGAATAAGGTTGTGTGAATCGAATCCTTAGGCTTTGCCCCATGCTGCTATCTAACCCTAAATGAAATAAAATGAAAACAAAGGTGTGTGAATCGAAGGATGCAGGTTTCGATACACACTGGTTGCAGGCCCAAACGAAAGGAAGCAAAAAAAGGGTGTGATCGAAGGGTACATACTCATGCTGCTTTACAAGTCCAAACGAAGGGCTGGAAGGGTGAACCAAAGGGTGCATGCTCACACTGACTTCCAGGCCCAATCGAAAGAAGCAAGAGAAAGGTTGAATCGAAGGGTGCCTATTTCCTGGATCGAAGAACTTGTTTTCCCCTCTTTTATTTTGTTTTATTTTTATTTTCTTGCTATTCAATATGGTTGTAATAGCGTAGGACATTTATTTTCTACAATTTACCGCTTTATATAAAATGCTAAGTAATTAGGGTGTGTATGGAAAGATAAAAACAATGCTTAGACCACCTTAATTCAAGACAAAAGTGCATGCAATGAAACACACTATTCACACACATGCACCTCTAGGGTAATATCACTTGTTGCCTCGGAAAATAGTCATGTCCCTTGAATATGGGCGTTTTAGCAAAGACCCTCAATAAAAAGATCGTAGTCCCTCGATGTCCCTTGATGTTGCCTTTGGTAAATGATCTACTCCCTAACGAAATTGCTAAAACGTCTCATAGGTTGCCTTCTATGACTATACAATTGACCCACACCCGTCCCTTCACATCAAACAATGGGGCTTCTAATCAATCAATGGTAAGATAGCAACATCTCAAGGAGGAGGAAAAGAACAAATACCTTTTGAGTAGGTAGGATGCTCGTAGTTGCTTGCTTGCTCACAACTAAAAAACCATTTTTACACCAACACTTTCAATTGAAACATTTTCAAAAGTTAAAACACTTTGTACGCATTCTTATAGAAACGAGAATCATTACAAAGGAAATTTTCAAAATCATTTTCAAAAACCATCTTCCACAACAAACATCTCTTTGAACTATTTTCGAAACCAACACTTTGTAAGTATTCTTATAGAGACGAGAATCATTACCAAGACGTTTTCAAAATATTTTCAAACCCATACCACAAAATACATTTTCAAACAAAGCAAGTGATCTTGCAAGCAACTAAGAGCCCGTAGATAACTGCGGATGAAAAGGGTGCTAACACCTTCCCTTTTCATAAACTACCCCCCGAACTAAAGAAAACATCTCTAAAGGTATTTCATGTTCTTTTCACCCTTTCCTTATTGGATAAAAGAAAAGTCGGTGGCGACTCTTGCTATCCGCAATAATTGCGATCAAACGCAAAACAACCAAGTCAGTTCTCCCACTGTATTAGAGAATTGGCGACTCTGCTGGGGAGATACTTAAAAGTGGGGTTACCTTAGGGCTAGATCACCTTTACTTGCTTTCTTTGTTTGACTTGCTTGCTTTACATTATGGGTCCTTGTTTGGGTTATTGTTAGAGATCCTACACCCGAATTTGGGGCACCTTTTAGGTAAGTAGAAATAGATTATGGAAACTGTATGGCATAGATCGATATGGTTGAAGCAATGGCTACGTTAGTGTGACGCATTTGTTGGTACCGATATCCCTTGTGTTGAATCGAGGAGAATACGGGGCCGCTGACCGGTGTCATGAAGCACTAACTTACCTTAGAACCTTAATTGAACAACTTGGCCATTAAGAAGTAGTGAGATATCCAACTTTGGTGTAAAGCTGAAGATTGGTTGATACTCGATGCCACACTCATTGAGATCGGACTTTTGGGATATCTCGGCTGTAAGAAAAGATTGATTATGCTGAGACAATGCCTAAAAGAAAGGTCGGTGATATTGAGATCCCCTAGAACCCGTTTACTTTCTAGGACAGGTTAAGCCAACTAAACTTCAAGAGGGAACTTACCTACAAACTCCATGAAAGCCTAAACCTAAGGACTTGTCTGCTTTGTGTGAATGTGATTATTTGTACATAAAAACTTATTTGCTTTGCTCACTTGTACATAACATCATGACATCATAACATAGCATTCTCAATAACCATTTCAAGGATTTTAATGGCCTATGATGTAGGGTCACGTTGAACCAAACATCTATCAAGGGGCAAGAGGATTTATTCTCCTCTAACCAAACACTGTCAAAAACTAGGGTACATTGACAAGAGTCAAGGGCTATGACCCACTTGACATGGTGAACTTGATTTCTCGTGGAAGGACATCCATAGATATGAAGTTCTCCAATAAAAGTTGTGATCAAAGTTCAACTTCTAACATCTTCTTGTGTTTACCCTGCGAGATCCTTGAACACATGCATCCAAATGCCATGCACCATATCATGACAGGTTTTCCCCACACAAGTTTCCTTATCTTTCTACTGTTTATTTCAGTAAGATGGATATGGAACAAACAGTGAAGGATCTTCAAACACAGAATGCTCAATTCCAACAGATGTTCCTGACTTTGGCTAAAGGGCAAGAGGACCTGAAGACTCTCCTTCTCAAAGACAAGAAGAAAAATACAAAGAAATTCGTGGGTGTCCTGAACTTTGGAAGGAGGTTCAGAGGACCAGCAAAGAAAGCTCTAGAATTCGCAACTCCGTCAACTGAGAGGGACAACCAGACAAAAGAAGGGGACCACAGTCTGGGGTGTAATGAAGAAGAGGCTGACTATGCTGAAGAACAATATCCTCCTGCTAATGACAAATATAAAAAACTAGAGGATCGTCTCAATGCCATGGAAATTAAGAGGGTACCCGGTTTGGATTTTGAAGATCTGGGTTTGGTTTCTGGAGTGGTCATCCCACCAAAATTCAAGATTCCTGCTTTTGCCAAGTTTAATGGGGTCTCTTATCCTAAGATGCATCTGAGATCTTATGTCTGCAAGATTTAGCCACACACCGCTGCTCTGAAGCTTTGGGTCCATTTCTTCCGAGAGAGTCTAGCTGGGACTTAACTTGAATGGTTCTATCAATTGAAAGGTTCTCGCATACACACCTGAGAGGACCTAGCTACTTCTTTCTACAAGCAGTGTCAATACAATACTGATCTTGCACCAACTCGTGTGCAGTTGCAGAATATGACCATGAGTTCCAACGAGAGCTTCAAAGAATACGCCCAAAAGTGGAGAGACCTGGCTGGCAGGGTGTAGCCATCCTTAACTGATAGGGAGTTGATTGATATCTTTATGGGAAATTTGACAGGACCTTTCTTCAATCACCTAATCGAAAGCTCCTCAGCTGGGTTCACTGAGCTGATTCTAACTGGGGAACGAGTTGAAAATGGAATCAGAAGCGGAAAGATCCAAGGGGCTACACCCTCTGATACTCAGATAAATCCATACAATGGGAAGAAAGAGTCTGATGTTGTGTATGGCCAAAAGGGTCATAACAAGAGCAACCGCGATCAACATGTGGGGGCAGTCCTAATCTCCAGTCATGCATCGCTACATCAACAACAGGGAAATCAGCGAAGGCAAGACGAGCCCAAAAGATAGTTTACCAACATCAACATGCCACTGTCTCAAGCATTGCAACACATGTTGAGGATGAATTTGATTACGTTGATAGGACCCCATCCAAATTCCAAAACTTCTTCTCCTAACTATAATCCTGATGCAATATGTACCTATCACCCCGATATTCCTGGGCATGATACTAACAATTGTTGGGCGCTGAAATACAAGATTCAAAACATGATTGGCATCGTGGAGATTGAATTCGTTCCTCCAAAGACTCCCAACGTGATCACTACTCCCATGCCAAATCATTGAGTGTCCATTTCATTTTTAATTTTCAATTGTAATCTCTTTTGTTGTTCAAATACTTATCTATTAATGTTAAACTTTGTTTCATTAATGCATTGCATATATTTGTCTTGAAATCATCTATTCATTTTCACTATATTTAAACTATGTTTTTTTACTCCCTTTATGATATTTAACTCTCGTTAAAAGTTGCAAGCCTTTAGAGGGAGGATGACAAAAACAATACCATAATCTCATACAATATGCTTTTGGACAGACCTTGCTGACGATGTACATGCGTTGTTTCAATCCCTAAACACTGGAGTTATAAGGAAGATAATCCCTAGTCAACCCCTTTGAGCCAAAGAAGTAGGAGTTTTCCTTTTCACACAAATTGAAACCTTTAATCAAAACCCGGGGTAGGGTAGTCTCTCAGTTAATTCAAATGTGCATTCAGTTGCAAGCTTTCACTTAATACACAATCAATGACATCAAAAATATCCTTCTGAATCAAAATACAGCGATGGTTCCCTATCAAATAGGGAGTCATTATCTCTCAAAAGAAAAGCCCACTAAGTCAAAACCTATGAAGGAAACTTAGGAAAAGTTGGGGCATCCTGCTGACTATAATCTCAAAACAGTCAGGCAAAAATCAAGGATAATAGATAAAAAAAGAGGTCACTACAAATCCTCAACAACATGAAAAATGTTACAAAAATGACTGCCTACCAACAAACTTAACTTGTCCGAACCATCACCAAAATGTCATTCTAGACTCAATTGGAGTTCAAACGCACAATTAACTGAGGACCTTTAGGACTGGAGAATATCATGAAGAGCAGGCGGGTACAAATAAACTTTGAGCCTTATCCTTTGTTTCTAAAACCGTGAACCAAGCCACGACACAACCCTTTAAAAGTCCTAATTGAAGCATGGGTTAATTTAGAAGCATATTGTTACCAAAGGTATCCTGACTCCTGTAAGGCTTACTGTAAATCCTGAGTTGAATTCATATTCTTACAAAATTCTTTATTTGTTAAAACTGCGTTCTCAAATTTTCAAAGACAAGCATAAACTTTGCATTGTTTGAATATCGCTATTTGCATATGGCTAATTGTTTGACAGTAAAGAAATTCGCATGACGAAGATCCAATAAACGGAAATTCTTTCAAGAAACAAAATCATTTCAAATGGAAAGATACTTTCAATGACAAAACTCCTATAAGAAAGGGAGCAGGACATGTTACTGTTCCAACTCATCTGGGACAGTCAAATCAAGATTCCAAAGAAATCTCTCAAGAAGTGCTGAATAACCAAGGGCGGGTCTGTATCTGAATCACTTGGGGCATTGAACATGAATTCCAGCAAAGGATTACGTACGGCCAAGCAAACATTTCCTGGCAGTACTACAACACTTACTACTAGGGGCGGTGAAAAATTCCCCCAAAGTCCTTTTCATAGGGTGATCCCTAATCAAGTCCCTATAAAGTCATCTCTATAAGTTTATCCCCACAGAATAATCTTCACGAATAAGGGCATAAACCTCTCCAAGCCAAATTCATGGATATCCCCATAGAATTATCCCTACAAAGTTGGATCAACGCAATCTCTAGCCAGAGTTTCAATCTCCGGAAAACCTCTCCCCAGCTGATTTGGTCTCAAGAAGAGTTCTCAAGGAGTTCTACCAAAAGAAAACACCCCCCGGCAGTTTGTCAAATGTTCTATTCAACAGGGTTTATTTCCCCGACAAACTACAGATTCCCCAACTTGAGTTTGCCTCTCCAATTATTAAAAATCAAGGGACTACAACTCCTAATCCCCAGTGAAGTCATCAACAAATATTTTCTTCCCCAAGAGTGTTTACCACTATCCCCAGTGAGTTGCTGCAAAGCCTGAAAGCCAACCAAATAACAATCAACTTCTTTATCCCCAACAAGTTTTTAACTTCCTTTCTCCCCAATCAAGAGATAACTCCCCAGTAGAGAAACGGACAACTAAAATCCTAAACTCTTTCCCTCAAGCAGAAATCAACATTCTTCACAGAGATTTCTCAAAGCCAAAGCCAATCTTCCCCAGCAGATTTGTCCTCAAACAACAAAACAGGAATCCCCATTGGAAACATTCTAAATAAGGTTTGAAGATGTGCCTGCTCTTCATCCCCGACAGTAGTCCGGGATTTAATTTCCCAAGTGTTGTCCCCCAAAATTTTCCCTCCCATTTTTACTCAAGACATGCTCCTAGAGGTCCTCAATTGCTCAAGGTTGACCAAGAATTGATCAGACAAATTCTCTTCCTAAGCAATGAAATTCTAATTAGGGTTTCACTTTTAATCAAGATGTGTGGTCTCCAAAGGTCTCAAATATTTTCCATTTTCCTAATATGCCTTCAAGTTTTTACATGCCAAATTTCATGCCCTACACTACAAGTTTGCTCAATCAATTGATCAAATGTTTGAAAATCAACTGTACTAGGTCAAAAGTCAATTGTGGCCCAAATACAATCAAACTTCAAGATTTTTAGTCAACATCAACATTTTGAAGTGATATCCATCATTTGATCAAGGGTTGATCTTGATTCCTCAAGAAATTCTCCTAATCTATCAAAAGTCAAGATTTGCTAAATTAGGGTTTCTATAGGAAAAGTCAATTGAACTTTGACCAGGCATAACTTTCACACACTTCATCCATTTTCCCCCAAATAAATCTCATTTTGAAGAGAATCTAATTCCCTACAAATTCTCTCTTTGTACTCAAGTTCAAGAGATGCACCATTTAAAAGATACAAGCTCATACATTACAGGTCATTTTCAGAAAGTCAACAAAAGGCACTTTTTGTCAAGACCATTTACATCAAGATAAATTCTTCAAATGCAAAATTGATCAAACAAGGGATTGGATTAGATATCTTGGGCTTTCCAAAAAGTCAAAGATCATCATCATGAGATAAAAATTGATCAAGTTATGGCTTGCCCAAGTTGGGAAAGTTTTGGAAATTTCAAGAATTGCGCATTGAGCAAACTTAAACTTTTAGGTCAATGGCTTAATTTCTTGGACTTCAAATATCTTCTTAAACTTATGGAGGATCTCTAATATCAATTTTACATCTCCTTATAATTTTTATTTATTTTTTCAATATTTATTTTGATTTATTACAAATAAATATAAAATAAATTGTACAAAATAAATAGAGATGGGCTTTGGCATTTGGGCTGATGTTTTGTCTTGCCTAGAGGCCCAAGAACTAGTGCAAAACATGACCAGGTGCATGGTGTCCAAAAATGGCATGCAATATTCAAATTTTGGAAAGTTTTCAAAGAAGAAATCATGGATTCATTACAATAGTTGTGGCCTTGATTCTTTCCTTCTTACATTGCTCCCTCAATCTCCTCTATATAAGGATTGTTTTTGCAAGCCAAAGGGACGCATAGGTTACATATAGAAGCCACAGGAAATTCTCAAAATTTCGTTCAAAGTTGCAATCTTGAAACTCTCACTTCATGCCTTTCTCAAGCCAAACAAGGGGTCCATTTGTTTCCCTGAAGATCCCAGGAGCTTACCTTGACCCTCCTTGAAGCCTAACACACGTAAGAAACTCCACCTTCAATCATCACCATTTGGTAAAATTCTAAAACATCAAATCCTTATTTTTGCGCATTGTTGAATGCTTTAATGCTTTGATTTGTGCTCAGGACCTTCATTAAGATAGGATGGATGCCTCGCATGAATGTTTTGAGACCTAGAACATTGGATGCCATTTTTAGGGCATCCATGGTTGTTAGGGTTGTACCTCTTAATATAGGGACTTTTAGACCAATCTAAGGCCAAGTTCGAGTTCGGGGCTTGATTTTATGTAGGATAAGGCTTCTTGTTTTGTCTTAAATTGCGTGTTTTTGCAGGTACAAGTTTTGGTTTCCCGGAGAAGATGACCGAAGGTATCCTCCGGCACCGTTGACCCTTTGATTCCGTTTGGGAGCAGGCGTGGCATTTTTGTGTTACATGATTGGCCCATTCAAATCTGATTGGGCGCATGTTTTAATTTTAAAACATTCTTACCCATTTTCATATATAATATTTTAGTTTTATTTGTATTAACGAATGGTAAAGCAACTCAGATGGAAAGGCGTGTGCGTGCAAAGGGAAAGACCTGGGTTCGATACCCAGGTCTGGATTTTTTGTTTTTTCTAACATTTCCATGCAGGATTCAATACGTTGCATAATCAAGCGCTCACTATACGCCTTCATGTTTGGACCATCAGATGCCAACATATGGAGATCTATCTTCCAAACGCGCAGATCTACCATGTGCCACCAAGGCTTGTCCTCACTAGATCCAGGCAGATGCTGGGCTCTTTCATACATGGGCCTTACAATTTCAAAAACACACCCCCCATTTGCTTATAACATTTGGCCCAATTGTTTTTTTTTAAATTATTTTATTTGTTTTATTGTTTACTTTCTTTTAATATATATTTTTTAAATAAATATAAAATAAAAAATCAGAAGAAAAAAAAATTCGACTTAGGATTTTTTCTAAAATTAATTTTAATTTTTTTTAAATTAATTAACTTAATTATTTTGAATTGTTTTAATTAACTTAAACCAATTAGACATAGGTTTTTTAATTAAAATATTTTCTTAACAAAAATACAAAAAATAATAGAATTAGTTTTTCTTTTATTAGGGTTAATCAATAATCATTTTTTCTTTTAATTAATTAGGATTATATTTAGTTTTTCTCATTTAATTTAATTTAAGCATTTTCTTAAAATAAACAAAAACCAAAAATATTTTCTTATTTTACTTAGCAATTTTTTAGGGTTTTAGACGTTATTTTAAATTCGCACGCGTTATTATTTTTGAACTTTTTTTATACTAATTTATCTGCTGATAGAATGTAATAGATAATTACTAGGGTTCTTTACCGCTTTCTTTATTTTCCCCCATTTTTTGGACATGTAAATCCCCCCTCCTCGAAGCATTGTAATAGCGTAGGATTTACGATTCTCATACTTTAAATTTCTGCAAAATATTAACTGTTAGTAACTAGGCTTGTATGGAAAGACTGAAAACAAAGCTCTAGCAAACCTAATAAGAAAGGCAAATGAACTGAATATAACACACATTGCACATATACACCTTTAGGGTACCCCACTTCGGCTGCCTTCGGAAAATAGTCACAACTATCGAAACGTGAGATGTTTTAATGGCTACCCTCTGGTTCAAAAAGATCACAAGTCCCTCGATGACTCTCTCGACGTTGCCTCGGTAAAAATATGATCTTAGAACCCTAGGGTAGTTACTAAAACTTCTTGCCAAGTTGCCTTTGTGACTATAAAAAACATCCCTTCGAATGTCCCTCAAACATCCAACGATAGGGCTACCTACTCACTAGTAGTAGGATAGGGTTGTCTAAAGGATAGGAGGAAAAGAACAACAATTTTGAGTATAAGTAGATAGATGTTAGATTCTTGCTCAAAAATGAAGCTTTCACACTTACACCAAAGCATTTCAAAAATACTTTCAAAAACACTTTATCAACACTCTTGAGGACTGATACAAGAGTTATCATAAACCGAATCGTTGCACTAAGGCATTTTCAAATACTCTTTTAAAACATAAAGCACAAGGTATTTAAAAAATGAGCTAGGTATCTAAGAGCCCGTAGAAAACTACGGATGGAAAGGGTGCTAACACCTTCCTTTTCCATAATCTACCCCCTTACTCAGAAAACTCTCGAAAGGTCTTTTCTATTCTTTTCATCCTTTCCTTAATTTGGATAAAAGAAAAGTCGGTGGCGACTCTTGCTTACCGCAACATTTGCAAACAAAAAACGCAAAACCAGTATAACAGTCAGTTCTGTCACCGTATCATAGGACTGGTGACTCTGCTGGGGAGAATAACTAAAAAGTGGGGTTACCTTAAGATTTAGTTCATTTTAAAACTGTTTTAATTGCTTGACTTTTATGCTTTATCCTTGGAGGGTTATTTGGGTTGTTACTATAGATCCTACACCCGGATCTGGGGGCATCTTTTTAGGCAAACAACAATAGATCGTGGAGACTGTACGACATATACCGATATGGTTGAAGCGATAGTTATGTTGGTGTGACACTTTGGCTGGTACGGGTATACCTTGTGTTGAATCGAGGAGAATACGGGGCCGCCACGTTGTGTTGTGAAACACTAATGGACCTTAGAACCTTAGTTGAACAAACTTGGCCATTAGAAAGTAGTGAGATAGCTGGCCTCGGTGTAAAGCTAGGGATTGGTTGATACTCGAGACTACACTCATTGAGATCGAACTTTCGAGATGTTTCGGCCACAAGAAAAGATGACTAAGCTGAAATAATGCTCAATAAATCAAGATCAATGATATTGAGACTCCTTAGAACCCAATTACTTTTCTAAGACAGGTTAAACCAACTAAACTTCAAAAGGGTATTTACCTATAAACTCCATGCAAGCCTAAACCTAAGGTCTTGTGTGTCTTGCTTATGTGTGATTAATTTGCTTAAACATGACATCATGCATCATATCATCCATTTTTCATTACACTGACCATTTCAAGGACCAAGGGAATTTATCTTTGTTCTGTTTTGCAGATCATGACTTCCGCTCATAGAAATACTATCTGAATCAATTTTGTAAGAATACCTCTCCAACTCAAAGAGCTAGTATCAAGGGTTCCTGAGACTTCTTCATTCACCAAGAAATATGGTCGACTTCTCAATCTAGTTACCTCGGGCTTTGATGAGAAGATGATGAGTGTACTCTTTCAATTCTTTGACCCTAAACACCATTGCTTCACTTTCCCAGACTATCAATTGGTACCCATCATGGAAGAATTCTCTCAAATATTGGGTATACCTATTCTTGATCAGATGTCTTTCACTGGTTTAGAATAAGCTCCAAAGCCAGAAGTCATTGCAACAACTTTGCATATGAAACGGTCCGACATTGTATCCAATTGGGAAACAAAAAGCAGAGTCAAGGGTTTTCTAGTCAAATTCCTATTAGAGAAGGCTCAGTTGTTTTGGGATGATTTAGATTTCCAAGATTTTGAGGAGGTTCTGGCCCTTCTAATCTATGGTTTAGTGTTGTTCCCTAATCCAGACTTACTCATAGATGTGAATGCTATCAAGGTTTTCCTCTCTCGTAACCTTGTGCCTACTCTACTCGGAGACATCTTGTATACCCTCCACACTCGCACCATGAAGAGAAAATAAATTCTTCTGTGTTGCATGCCATTGCTGTCCAGGTGGTTTATTTCTCACCTCCCTAAATCAGTATTGAAGAATGAAGAAGGTTTGGGTTGGTCGTGAAGGATAATGTCACTTTCTCACTCGGATATTCTCTGGTATTCACGATCTATGGGAGATATTTCTGTCATTGACTGCTGCGGGGAATTCCCTAATGTCCCATTACTTGGCATTAGGGGAGGCATAACTTATAATACTTCTCTAGCTTTGTGACAATTTGGTTATGCTCGAAGGGATGGTCCCCACGATATGCTTATCCAGGGCATTATGTTTAACTACGAGGATGATGTTCAAGGGTATCGTCAGAGGTTCATACGAGCTTGGGGCATGGTAAACATATTTGATACCAAGACCTTGGGGCCTAAGACTTCCATCCCTATGTGTGATACGGTGGCAGAACTGACTGTTATACTAGTTTGCATTTTGTATTCGCAAATGTCGCGATAAGCAAGAGCCGCCACCGACTTTTATTTCATCCAACAAAGGAAAAGGAAAAAGAACAGAAAAAACCTTTTTTGAGATGTTTCTGAGTACGAGGGGTAGATTATAGAAAGGGAAGGTGTTAGCATCCTTTCTATCCATGGTTTTCCATGGGCTCTTAGGTACTCGCTCATTTTTTTAAAATTGCTTGTGTGTGCTTGTTTTGAAAAAGGTTTTACTTCGTGATAACCCTTGTATCGATCCTCAAGAGTGTGACGAAGTTGTTTTTGAAAACTGTTTTGAAAAGTGTTTGGGTAAAATTTGTTTGTTTGTGCAAGTACCTAGGAACTATCTACCTACTCGAAAAAAGTCTGTTCGTTTTCCTTTAGACAATGCTATCCTATTATTAAGGAATATGTAGCACTGTCGTTGGAGTTTTAAGGGACGTTCGAAGGGACAAGTACGATCACAAAAGTAATGTTAGGAAATTTTAGTTATCATCCTAAATCCTTAAAGATCTTTTTCCGAGGCAACATCCGAATGAGTCATTTTAGATCTTTTGGGACTAGAGGATCACCACTAACATTCCCTATACTTTGTGACCGTTTACCGAAGGCAACCGGAGTGGAGTAAACCCTACGAGTGAGCATGTGCAAGTGTGTTTTTTTCAGTTTATTTATCTTTGCACATTTAGGGTTTTCTACTGTATTAATCGCAATTTGTCTTTCCATACAATCCTATTAACATAGATCTAACAACTTATAGTTTGCAGAAATTAAAATGCGAGAAATTAAAGTCCTAGCTATTACAAGCCTTTCGCAGATACATAATTATTTTGACTGTAAATAAAGATGCAGAAATTTAAAACCCTAATTACTATTACAAACTCGGAGCAGTTACAATAATAGAAAAAAAACGGAAAACTAAACGCGCGCGCGGCGAATTAAATGCGAGAAATAATTGGAAAACCTAAAAATCTAATTGAGAAAATATTTAGGTTATTTTTTGAGAAAAATTAGGTTATGTACAACATTAAATCCTAATTCTAATTATTTTAAATTATAATAAAAAAGAATTGAATTACCCTAATTTAATTAAACTAATTAATTAATAAAATATTAAAAAAAATTATTTTTGATGTTTTTATGATTTTCTGATTAAATAAAAAAAACATGATTTTTGGTGTTATTTGAAAAAAA
The DNA here is from genome assembly GCA_948472305.1 of Vicia faba. NCBI lineage: Eukaryota > Viridiplantae > Streptophyta > Magnoliopsida > Fabales > Fabaceae > Vicia > Vicia faba. The sequence goes on along the minus strand of OX451741.1, from coordinate 177,307,704 downwards.
ATAAATAAATAATAAAAGGAATTAAAATAGAAAAAGAAGAGAAATGGGCCTGTTTAAGCAATCAAGGGGGTGTGCTACCAAATTCTTGTTAGTCCCAAAGATGGCCCAGGGTCTGGCGTTTGGTCCAATGCTTCTCTCCTCTGATGGTTCACGGTAGTCTCTCAATGCTGGAGCGTGAGATCTGTATGATGATGGATCTCAGGGATGAGATCTGGGGCGCACGGTGGACGCTAGGCTATGAGGCACGCTGGATCTTCCAGGAATTGTTCAGAAAATAAGAAAATGTATCCAGTCATCTTCGTTCAAACCTGTATCCTTCATAATCCTGAGAGAAGGTATCTGAACTTTGATGGGTAGGACTGCCTCCATGCAATATACCAGAGAGTAGGGTGTTGCCCCTGTCGACGTCCGTGCTGAGGTACGGTATCCATGAAGAGAAAATGGTAACATCTCATGTCATTCTTTGTATGTCACTGTCATCTTCTGTACAATTTTCTCGATGTTTTTGTTAGCCGCCTCAACAACGCCATTCATCTTCGACCGGTAGGGAGAATAGTTATGACGCTGTATCTTGAACTGTTTATAGATTTCGGTGATCATTGTGTTGTTGAGATTCATACCATTGTGAATAATAATTCTCTCTAGCACACCATACCGACATATTAGATTATGTCGGATAAACCGCGCCATAATGTTCTTGGTCACAGTAGAAAAAGAGGCCGCATCAACCCACTTCGTCAAGTAATCAATGGCCACTAGAATAAAGTGATGTCCAATGGAAGCAGTGGGCCTGATATCTCCGATTATGTCAATGCCCCAAATTGCAAAGGGCCGCGGAGCTGTCAAGACGTTCAAGGGTACCAGAGGCACTTGCACCTTATCAGCTTAGATTTGGCACTTATGACAAGTTCGGGAGTGATTTTTGTACCCCAAAAATTTCCCTCCCATATTTCTCAAAACACTTCAAGAAAGATCCTCAAGTTACTCAAGAAAGTCTAAGGGTTGACCAAACAAACTCTCTCTTAAGGCAGTCTACCTCAAATTAGGGTTTCATGTTGCATCAAGATACTTGAGTCCAAGGGATCCCAAATGCTCACCATTGCCCTAATATGTTTTCAAGATCATCCATGTCAAGTTTCAAGCCTTGCAGAGAAAGTTTGCTCAGTCAATTGCTCAAAGGCCTGAAAATCGACTATGTTAGGGCAAAAGTCAACTGTGGTCCCCATACAGTCAAACCTCAAGATTTTTGGTCAACATCCTCATTTTGAAGTATTATTCATCATTTGATCAAGGTTTGATCATGATTCCCCAAGGTTTGCTCATAATTCATCAAAACCCAAAGTTGCTAAATTATGGTTTTGCAGGAAAAGTTAACTCAACTTTGACCAAGCATAACTTTCTCATACTTTATGATAAATGACCCATCCAAATCTAATATTGAAGTGGATGCAATGCCTTACAATTCATCTTAATCTCCCAAGTTCAAAATATGCACTCACAAGAAGTTATGAATTTGGACATTATAGGTCATTTTGAAAAGTCAACAAAAACACTTTTTTTGTCAAAGCTTCATACATGAACATGGAAGACCCAATTGAGATGAGACCAAAAGGGTTTCTTATAGTACATCTTGATATTTCTAAAAAGTCTAATAACACCTTCAAAGAGTTAAAATTGAAGGAGTTATGCATTGGTGAAGTTGACCTTTTTTGCAAAATTGCCAAAAGTAAAAAATGCCTCAAATTGCAAATTTTGTCAAATGGGCCTAACTTTTTGCACTTGTTTTGAGTTGGTAGCATGGTCCACGAGCCCTAGCTCTTTCCACTTGTCTTTATCTTATTTTTGCTATTTATTTTGATTTTTTATTTCAATTAAATCAATTTAAATTAAAATAAATCATGAAAAAATCCAAACCATTCAAACCTTAAGATTTTGTGCACATTTCAGGTCCCATATACAGCTAGCAAGTGAATTAAATCGTGCAAGGCATAGGTGTGCATAAAAAGATTTATTTTAGCCTATTTTGGAAAGATTTTCAAGTGAATCAAATCAAGATCAAAAGCCATAATTGATAAAGATTGAGAGCATAATTGTAACCCTAATTCAATCAGTTGTATGTAGTGTACAATTGCAGATAAAAATCACAAGGTTTTGGAGGCGTGGAGAGGAAGAACAAAGCTTGAAAAAATCAAAGAAAAGTGGTAATCTGTTTTGATACTTCCAGGCAGTTTCAAGACTCCCAAGCCATCCCTTTCGTTTCCTGGGCATACAGGGAAGCTATACCAATCAAAACCAAGCGCCTTCGTGTCCAGAATTCATCTCCACGACCCTCACGGTTTGGCATTTTTCTTGAAATCGTATTCCATTATTCTTGCATCTTTATCATGTTTTAATAGCATATTTGTAATCCCTAGCATGTTTGCAAGCTAACAGCACCATTTAATTACATTTTTGGAAGCTATATTGAAATTCACCATTGCTAGGGTTCTTGGTCTTGTTTTAGGATCTTTTTGTACAGGTGAAATTGGTCCACAAAAAGGGCACCATGATGCTCAGTAGGTAAAGGCGATTTGATCCACAACCTTAGAATCCATTTATCGTGCCTGTATTTGATTTTGAGATATGCAGGGTTTGTAGTGATGGACGTTTGTCCGTAGGTAAAAGTCTCTGACTTTTACCAACAGAGAGAGGTTGGGGACGAAGGCGTGGCACCTTCCCATTTGACCATTTGAATTCTGGAGCATTTTTTTATTTTTTCCCCACTAACTTGCATTATTATATATTATCAAGTATTATTATTCTATGTAAACACGCGCACACAACTCAGTTGGTAACAAGGCAGGTGGAAGAGGCCATAGGACCTGGGTTCGAATCCCAGGTCCCCCCATATTTCATGTTATTTTTCATTGCTTGATCAGGCGTGCATACAAGGCGTGGAGACTACCATGTGACCTCAAGGCTCCACCATTGGATCTCCAGAAGGCCAGATCTAAAGGCCATCATATGAAGGACCATCATACATCTTGGTCAACGCATAGCATTGGAACATGGAGGTCAACATGGGTCAGAATGGTTTGGGCCCAGAATTTGCTTTTAACACACCCCTAAATTGCTGATCACATGCCCAATTTTCTTTTCTTTTTCTTTTATGTTTTCTTTTTTTTGATTTATTTAATTATTTTTACTAACACAACATTAATTTTTTTTAATAAAATCATAAAATCAATTTTCCATCAAATTAGATTTAGGTTTTTTTTCAAAAAAATTAATTTCATTAGTTAATTTAATTTTTAGGTAACTTTAATTTTCTTTGTAAATAAATTAAAATCAAGTAGAGAATTAGGGTTTTTTGATTTAATTTAATTCTTATTTTCTTTTCTCAAAAAAACCATAAAAATACAAAAAATAGGTCAAATGCAATTAATTTTCCTGATTTAAAATTAATTAGTAATTAAGTTTGCATATATTTAATTCAAACCCTTATTTTCTTAAAATAATCAAAAAACACCAAAAAATAATTTTTCTTTCAATTAGGTTAGACGGGGTCAAAACCCTAACCTCCTTCCGTTCTTCATTCATCGCGCACGCTTTATTTTATTTTATAATATTGATGTAATTGCTCACAGGATGTAATAGATTAATTAGGACTTTCTCCGTTTATTTATCGTTTTAGCGGATTTTTTGGCTATGTAATTAATATCCGAAGCCTTGTAATAATGTAGCTTTACTTTCTGCACTTTAATTTCCGCAAAATATTAACTATTAGATGTATGATAATAGGGTTGCATGACAAGAATGTATGTTAAATTTAAAACGGTTAGCAAACCCAATTTTCTTTTCTTTTTCTTTTATATTTTCTTTTATTTGATTTATTTAATTATTTTTACTAACACAAAATTAATTCTTTTTTTAATAAAATCATAAAATCAATTTTCCATCAAATTAGATTTAGGTTTTTTTTCAAAAAAATTAATTTAATTAGTTAATTTAATTTTTAGGTAACTTTAATTTTCTTTGTAAATAAATTAAAATCAAGTAGAGAATTAGGGTTTTTTGATTTAATTTAATTCTTATTTTCTTTTCTCAAAAAAACCATAAAAATACAAAAAATAGGTCAAATGCAATTAATTTTCCTGATTTAAAATTAATTAGTAATTAAGTTTGCATATATTTAATTCAAACCCTTATTTTCTTAAAATAATCAAAAAACACCAAAAAATAATTTTTCTTTCAATTAGGTTAGACGGGTTCAAAACCCTAACCTCCTTCCGTTCTTCATTCATCGCGCATGCTTTATTTTATTTTATAATATTGATGTAATTGCTCACAGGATGTAATAGATTAATTAGGACTTTCTTCGTTTATTTATCGTTTTAGCGGGTTTTTTGGCTATGTAATTAATACCCGAAGCCTTGTAATAGCGTAGCTTTACTTTCTGCACTTTAATTTCCGCAAAATATTAACTATTAGATGTATGATAATAGGGTTGCATGACAAGAATGTATGTTAAATTTAAAACGGTTAGCAAACCCTAAATGTGCAAAGATAATAACTTGAAATTGAACCACTCGCACATGCGCACTCCTAGGGTATACTCCCACTTCAGTTGCCTTCGGTAAACGATCATTAAGTATAGGGTATTTTAGTGGTCGCTCTCTTGTCTAAACAAAGGTCAAAGTCCCATTCGGAAAAGTTGCCTCGGAAATGTTGCCTCGTATATTGATCTTAAGACATTAGGGTTATTACTAAGACGTCCTAACATTGCTTTAGTGATCATACGTCCCTTTCAAATTGACCCTTACAACTCCAACAACAATGCTACCTACTCACTAATAGTGGGATAACGCTGTCTAAAGGAAACAATAACATAAACATTCTCTTTTTCGAGTAGGTAGATTAGTTCTTAATACTTGCTCAAACAAATAAACCTTTTCACACTTACACTCTTTTCAAACAAAGTTTTCAAAACGACTTCGTGACACTCTTGAAGACAGAAGTAAGGGTTAAATCGAAGTAAAACAAAAACTTTTTTCAAATCAAACACACACAAGCAATTTTGAAAATGATGAGCAAGTACCTAAGAGCCCATGGAAAACCATGGATAGAAAGGGTGCTAATACCTTACCTTTCTATAATCTACCCCCCATACTCAAAATCTCAAAAAAAGGAATTTTTCTGTGCTTTTTTCCTTTCCAGTTGGATAAAATAAAAGTCGGTGGCGACTCTTGCTTACCGCGACATTTTGCGAACACAAACGCAAAACGCAAACCAGCATTTCAAACAGTCTGGTTCTGGCCACCGTATCACAGAACTGGAGACTCTGTTGGGGATAAATAAGTGGGGGTATACCTTAGGATTAGTTCATCATAAATTGCTTCTCTTGTTTTGATTTGATTGTTTTACTTTTTGAGGGTTTTGTATTGGAGTTACTATAGATCCTAACCTGGATCTGGGGGACACCTTTTAGGTAAGTAGCAATAAATTGTGAGGGAACTGTACGGTGTAGACCGATACGGTTGAAGTAGTAGCTACGTTGATATGGCACATTGGTTGGTACCAGTATCCCTTATGGAGAAACGAGGAGAATACAGGGCTGCTATATGGGTCGTTAAGCATCAACTGACCTTTGAACATATAATTGACCAACTTGTCCATTGGAAGTAGTGATATAGCCGGTCTCGGTGTAAAGCTGGGAACTGGTTGATACTCGATACTACACTCATTGAGACCATACTCTCGAGATAGTTCCGACCGCAAGAAAAGATTGTGTGAGCTGAAACCATGACCGATGGAGGATGGTCAGCGATATTGAGAACCTCTAGAACTCGATTACTATTATTAGGACAGGTTGAAACCAACTGAACTTTAAGAGTGTAGTACCTATACCCCATGCAAGCCTGAAACTTAAGGGTTATTGTGTGACTTGTTTGTCTTTACCATGTCTGCTATCTGTTATACCTGTTGTGTGTTTTATCATGACATCATGCATCATAACATAGCATGCATACTTCATAAGGCTAACTGTGATCGGTGGAAATAGAACTGACTGTTTTGGAATGCTGGTTCGCGTTTGCGTTTCGCAAAATGTCGCGGTAAGCAAGAGTCGCCACCGTCTTTTATTTTCTACAACAAGGAAAGGACAAAAGCACAGCAAAATTCCTTTTCGAGATGTTTCTCGGGTTCAGGAGGTAGATTATAGAAAGGGAAGGTGTTAGCACCCTTTCTATCAGTGGTTATCCACGGGCTCTTAGGTACTTGCTCACTATGTTTTCAAAATGTTATGCTTTTCTTGTGTTTGTGGGTTTTGAAAAAGTTTTGTTTGAAAACTTTGATTTAACTCTTGTATCTGTCCTCAAGAGTGTATGAAGTGTTGTTTGAAAACTTTTGTTTGAAAAAGTGTAAGTGCGAAAAGTATTTTTGAAAGAGCAAGTACCTGAGAACCTCTACCTACTCTAAAGAAATTAAGCTGTGTGAATGTCCTTTAGACAGTGCCATCCCACTATTGAGAAGTAGGTAGCACCGTCGTTGGATTTTTCGGGTCAATTCGATTATGGGACATGTGGTCACTAAAGCAATGGTAGGACGCCTTAGCGGTAACCCTAATGTCCTAGATCATTTTTTTATCGAGGCAACCGTTTCGAGGCAACTTTGATCTTTAGACAGGAGGGAAACCTCTAAAACACCCTATACTCAATGACCACGTCGAGGCAACCAAGTGAGGCATACCCTAGGAGTGGCATGTGCGAGTGTGTCAGGTTTCAGTTTATGTTATCTTTGTACATGTTATGGTGATCTACGATTGATTTTAATTTCAGAGAAGTATTGTCATGCATAGCCTAGTTAGCATACATCTAGCAGTTAATAGTTGAGGAAAATAAAACTAAACTCTTACAAGGCGTCGGGTATTTACATCGCCAAAAACAACCCTTGAAAAAGTAAATTGCGGGAAATTAAAGAAAGCGATAAAAGATCCTAATTAAAGCTATTACATCCTCGGAACAATTACATGATAATGGATCAAAAATAATAGGAATCAAAAATCACACGCGCGAGAAAAAATTGAATCGGAATGTTTTAGGGTTTTGACCCTTTTTTTTGAGAAAAGAAGGAAGTTTTTATTATTTATGAATTAAATTAAATTAAACCTAAAACTAATTAAAAAAATAAATATATTTGGTTTTTTAATGTCTCAAGGAAATAAATAAAAAATAGTCAAAAGTTAGTAAAAACCCTAATTCTATGTTGATTTTAAATTATTACAAAAAAGGTTAGAATTATCCTAATTAAAACTAAATTAGTTAATTATATTTATTTACAAAAATAATAAATTAAGGGTGAATTTAATAAATAATAAAAAATATTACATTTTAGTTTTCTGATTTTATTATGAAAAATTAATTTGGTTAATTAAATAATAATTATAATTATTAATAATAAAACAATTAAATGGAAAATATGAAAAGAGGAAAAGGAATAAACCCAGGGGGTGTTGGCCCAAGTTAGGAGGTGTTTCTGGAATTCTCAAGGCCCAATAATGCTCAAGCCTGTTTGACTTTTGAGATTGTCCACACGCATGTTGACTAAGGACCATGATAGTCCTTCCATCTAGGCCATGGGATTTGAGTTTGAGGCCACTTGGCGTGCTGAGATCTGAAGCACATGGTGGACATCACTTTAAAATCTGCATATGAACACATAAAGAAAAATGGAAGAAGTGTTTTGGGGGGACCTGGGATTCGAACCCAGGTCCCAATGCTCATTGGACGTTCACTCAACCACTCCACCAACCTGCCTCAATTGATATTGGAATAATATGCATTGATTATATATGCAAACAAATTAATATACTGAAATTATAACAAAAACGCGCGCTTTTTTCAAATGAGCCAACCAGGTGCTAACACCTCATCATCTTCTTCGTTCGTTCCTGTATAATTAACATTAGATAGCAGGGGTTTTTAACCCCCACTAACCCCTGCAAGGAAAAATAGCGATTAGCACCACAGCACATATAAATATTTCGTGAGGTATTGGGCTTGTTCGTCTTGGCCACACGATCTCAACCATATGTCTCACAAGTCCTAATTTTTCCTGGATTGAAAAGCCCTAATTTAGAGCTCAAGAACCCTAGAATTTTGATCATGGTATCTTTTGATTCAGGGCATTATAATTCAATTAAATTATACCATTAGCTTCGTATGGTTCCTAGCAATGCAAAACAATCATGAAAACGTGTTAAATACGCATGAATCAAGCAATACGATTTTGAATAAAAAAGCCAAACTGTGAAACTGTATATGACGATTCTTTGAGCTTTGGTGCGTGAATTCAATTGCAAAATGACCTGACACTTCCTGCAATGTGTTTGAATGAATAGAATGCCTTGAATTTGTCTGGAATGCAAGAACAAATTTTCAATTTTCTTGGAATTTCTTGAATTGGCTCTGGTTTTTCTGCAGCTTTTTCACGTCCTTTTGATCAGGGTTAGCTTGCTTATGTATAAGGGAAACAAATTAGGTCAAAAAGCTGAGCCAATATCCATTGCATTGATGATTCAATCCTTGATTGAAAAATCAAATATTCTTGATTTTCATGATTGAACAAACTTGCCAATTTTGGATTTTTTGATATCTTTGACTTGTGCACGAATTTGCCAGCATGTGTAGGTCATATTTGCTTCACAAAAAGATTTAAAAAACAAATCTTCTATTTTCTTATGATTTAAATTGATTAAATGATTAATATTAATTAAAAATCCAATTAATCAATAAAAATAAGAAAATAAATCCAATTAATCTTGATGGGTCGTGCATAGGTCATGGGTGAAGTTTCAAGAAGAGATTTGAGGCCCATTAGCAAAAAGAAGGTGTTTTGAGCAAAGTTGACTTTTGCAAATTCATGAAAATTTCCCAACTTCTCCAATGCACAACTTGCTCAATTTTAATCATATGACCATGTTCTTGGACATTTTGGAAAGCTCTTGAAGTCCTATAACCAATTCCTTTGGTCCCATGTCATTTGGATTTACCAATATCAATTTATGGCCTTTGACTCAAAGTGTACTTTTGTTGACTTTTGAAATTGACCTATAATGTAAAAATTGGTAACTTCTTGTGAGTGCATTTCTTGAACTTGGAGTGTGATGATGGATTGTAGGAAATTGCATCCTCTTCAAAATGAGCATTGGATGGGATTTTTCTGATGAACCATGAAAAAGTTATGCCCTGGTCAAGATAGAATTGACTTTTATGCTGTCCAAAAATAGTAACTTTTTGCATCTTGATGAATCTTGAGCTATTCTTATGGAATGATGATCAAGACTTGATCAAATGATGATTGTGAACTCAAAATGAGATGTTGACCAAAAATTCTGACTTTTGACTGTAAAATGACCATTTTACCCTTGCAGTTGACTGTGGATCAAATGGAGCTTTTGACTATGCAAATTGGCACTGTGAGTCTTGAAACTTGGCATGTAGGTGCTTGAGAATGCATATAGGCCTATGAGACTTGATTGAACCATTGAAAATCCCAAATTCCTTGAAAGAACCAAAACCCTAATTTTAGCTGTCTTAGGAGGTGGTTTAGCTGTACAATCCTTGAGCAATCTTGAGCAATTTGAAGATCATTCTTGACAAATCTTGAGGAATATGGGAGGGAAAATTTTGGGGTACAACACTAACCATTTCAAAGACCAAGGGGATTTATCTTTGTTCTGTTTTGCAGATTATGGCTTCCATGCACAAAAACACCATCCGAGTTAACTTTGTGCAAATACCTGCTCAACTCAAAGATTTGGCCTCGAGAGTCTCTGATACTTCCTCATTCATTAGAAGACATGGTCAGCTTCTTAGTTTGGTTACCTCAAGGTTTGATGAGAAAATGATGAGTGTGCTTTTCCAGTTCTTTGATTCAGTGCATCATTGTTTCACTTTCCCGGATTATCAGCTAGTTCCCACTTTGGAAGAGTTTTCTTATTTGTTGGGTATATCCATCCTCGAGCAGATGCCCTTCATAGGTTTGGAAGAGACTCCTAGGCCAGAAGACATTGCTTCAGCTTTACACTTGAAAAAGTCTGATGTAGTATCTAACTAGGAGACAATAGTGGGGTTAAAGGTTTCTTAGCCAAGTTTCTAATGGATCAAGCTCAACTATTCTGGGACGGTTTGGACTTTCAAGCTTTTGAAGACATCTTGGCTCTCCTTATCTACGGTTTGGTTCTCTTCCCGAATCCAGATTCCTTCATAGATGTAAATGCAGTTAAGATCTTCTTGTCTCGCAATCCTGTACCTACTCTCTTGGGTGATATATTACATGCCCTCTATACTCGTACGACGCGTAGAAGAGGGACCCTCATGTGTTGCATGCCGCTGTTGGCGAGGTGGTTTATTTCGCACCTCCCCAAGTTCACGTTGAAGAATGAGGAAGGTTTAGGATGGTCCTACAGGATAATGTCCCTTGCCCATACGGACATTCTTTGGAGTTCTAAGGACATGGAAGGTGTTGCTATCATTGATCGATGTGGGGAATACCCTAATGTCCCTTTTCTTGGAATTAGAGGGGGAATAACCTACAGTCTTTGTTTGGCTTTATGACAGTTTGGTCCCGCTCGGAGGGACGGTCCTCATGAGCTACTTCTTACAGACATTGTCTTTGACTATAAAGAGGACGTCGAAAAGCATCGCCGAAGGTTTGTACGAGCCTGGGGCATGGTGAATAGGTCTGACCCTCAAGAGCTAGGAGCAAAGACTTCTCTCCCTATGAAACCTTATCTCCAGTGGGTCCGAGCTCGGGCTCAGAAGCTCGGGATGCCTTATGAAGCTGTGTTGCCAGTGATTGTAGAGCATACTAATGAAGAAGGGGTTCCTTATACAGTCCTTTATCCCTACATGCCTACTGATCTGGGGGCATTGAAGAGATCCTAGATTCAGCTAAAAGAGGAAAGGGATACCTACAGGGAGAAGTATCATGAGCAAGAGAGGAAGATCTTGAAGCTCACGAGGCAACTTGAGAACGAAAGGACGATCAATGACTACGTCAGCACGAAGGGAAAGCGTCCATGGAATTTCTGATTTTGTCGCTTTTTCTAGTTTATATTTGTTTTTCAGTTTATTTCTCTTGTAACGCCTTAAAGTCATTGTTAAAAATTCTTACAAGTTTAAATCTAATAAAGTTTGTTTATTCCTTGGTTTGCAAATTTAAATCTCCCAAAGCCTTTGAAATCATTTCATACGCATTCCATTATCATGCACCTCATTACAGGTATCATTACAGGTTTCTCATCTTCTTCGTTGTTTATTTTAGCATAAAATGTCTTCTGAAATACCTACCGATCAAGCCATTAAAGCTCTTCAAGCACATAATGCTAAATTCAAAGAGATGTTCCTGAACTTGGCTAAAGGGCAGGAAGATTTGAATACTCTCATCATGAAGGAGAAGAAAAAGAAGAAGAAGAAGAAGAAGAAGAAGAAGAAGGTGGTTCTTCTGAATATGGGTCACAGATTTGGGAATAGGTTGCGACAAGAAGCTGATCTGTCTCATTCATCTAAAGGAGGAGAGAATCAAGAGGAAGAAAAAGCTCCTAGTCCTGTAGTCTCTGATAGTGAAACTGATTTATTTGTGACCTCTGTGGAAGACATTTCTACTCCTCTGATGACAGTTAAGAAGAACCTGTTATCGGCCGGTTTATTTTCAGGTTGTGGCGAAGGTTGCCACCTATGTTCAATCCTTCCTGCTGGTTTCCATTTATTGAAATCAGGTGTTCAACGCTTGATGGACAACAAAGAGATCTTGTTCGAGAAAACTTTGATTTCGTTGATTCCTGTTGAAGATGTTTCCATCATAACCATTTCCGCCAATCCTTCCAAGGTTTCCTCGAGAAAGCCTGTTAGGATTACATCTGTTCCAAGAGTTTCTCCATTAATCATTACTATTTCTGGTCCTATCCCATACACTTCGGATAAGGCTGTCCCGTGGCACTATGGGGCCGATGTGTATTATCATGGGATCAAACAAGATTTGAAGGTTGAAGAAGCTGATACTGATGTCAACAATATTGTCGGGGCTAGTAAGGTCACCCGAAGTGGAAGACTCTTCTCTCCTGATATTTCCCCTCCGACCGTTCAAAAGCCTGTTGCCATTCCATCTGCAAGTACATCGGCTACTGTCCCGGTACATATTCCAATTATCACCCCTGTCGCCGAGTCATCTGACGCTCGGGGCAAAGAAGTCATAGGTGAGCCTGCCCGGATGGAGGCACCTTAGAAGGTCATGGTAGAAACCTCTATGCAAGAGATAGAGGAAATTTTGAAGATTATCAAGAAAAGCGACTACAACGTAGTCGAGCAGCTGGGGCAGAACCCGTCAAAAATCTCCATGTTATCCTTATTGTTGTGTTCAGAAGCCCATGCAAAGGCTTTAATTGCTTTTCTCAAAACTGCGCATGTGCCACAGGAGACTTCTACTGACCAATTCAAAGACTGTGTGGCTAGTTTGACCGCTGACAACGGGTTGTGTTGTACCCCAAAATTTGCCCTCCCATATTCTTCAAGATTTGTCAAGTCAAAGCTGCAAAATTCCCCAAGAATTGCACAGTCAAAGGCCTCCTATACAGTCAAAACTAGGGTTTGTGTTCTGGCCAAGAAGATGAAGTTTTCAAAGACCCAATCAAGTCCCACATGCCTATAAACATGGTCAAGTATCCTCATATCAAGTTTCAAAACATTCAGCTCAAAATTGCACAGTCAAAACCCTAAATTGCACTACAGTCAACTGTAGGGGCAAAATGGTCATTTGATAATCAAAAGTTCAAATTTTTGGTCAATATATCATTTTGAAGCCACAAACATCATTTGATCAATTCTTGATCATGATTCTCAAAATTTGGCTCAGAAATCATCAAAGATGCAAAAGTTTCCTTATTTGGACAGCTGAAAAAGTCAACTGAAATTGACCAGGGCATAACTTTCACATGGATTATCAGAAAAATTCCATCCAAATCTCATTTTGAAGAGAAAGACATTTCCTACAACTCATCTTCATACTTCAAGTCCAAGAAATTCTCTCACAAAAAGTTATCAATTTAAACATTATAGGTCATTTTCAAAAGTCAACAAAAAGGGACTTTAAGTCAAAGGCCATAACTTGAGATTGGTAAATCAAAATGACATGGGACCAAATACATTGGTTAGAGGACTCAACGACCTTTCCAAAATGTCCAAGAACATGAGAAAAGCTTAAAAATTGAGCAAGTTATGCCTTGTGGAAGTTGGGAAATTTTTGGATATTTTGAAAAAGTCAACATTGGTTCAAATGACCTAAAATTGCTAATGAGCCCATTTTTCTTCCATGATTCATCATCCATGACACATGCACGACCACTTGGCCCAAAGGGAAGTATTTTCTCATTTTTTATTTATTTATTTGAATTTTTATTTATATTAATTCATTTAAATCAAATTAAATATAGGAAAAATACTAACCTAAGTTTTCAAATCTTTTTGTACATATTTCAGCCTCAAGATTTCGTGCCTAAGTCAATAAGGAAAGATTTGGAACAAATTGATCATAATTGACACAAAGAACACATGGAAAAGATATGAAAAAAGATTCTTAAAATCAAATTTCCAAAAACCATCAATGCCATGGATTTGGTTGAGTTTTGTTGAACTATTAGACTCCATACAAATACTTGATCATAAACCTAATCATGCTAGGCACGCAGCAGCTGAGAAGAGGCCATTGAAAACTTGAAATTTTCTCTAAGAAAGTCAATTCTGAAAACCACCTTTGAGGACGATTCAAGACCTAATCTCTATTCCATTAGCTTCCTTGGAGGCTCCTGAACGTGTTCCAATCAAAGACAACCATCAAAGCACGAAGAATTGGTATATTGAATCAAAACTGTACAGAAAAAAACTCATAATCGTATATCATATTCCACGCATTATTTGTGAAATTTATTCATTGATTCATGTTCATTATGATGTTGTGAAGCTAACCAATGCATTTAATTTGATTATTACGCTGTATACACGAATATGCCATGTTTAACTTTTAGGGTTTACAGAGTTCTAAGTTAGGGGTTTCTTGTTAAAGAAAAATTGGTCCTCCAGACCAAGACCATTCAATTCAGTGCATGGAGACGAAGAAGAATCACCCATCGCGCTGAATTTATGTGCCAAGGAGAGCTAGTCGCTATTTTCTCAAAACTGACCTTAAGCAACGCATAGAAAACCGTTGCCTCATGTTTTTGTTTTCAGGAACACGTGAAGAAGATGAAGTCGTGGCCAGCTGTGATTGGCCTTTTTTGAATCAGCGCGCGTTTTTCATGTTTCTATGCCACTAGCTAATTTTTGTTTTTTTATTATTTATTTGTTGTTGTATATACAAAGTGCGCGTTGAGATCAGATGGCAAGCGTGAGGTTTGACAAAGCATATGACCTGGGTTCGAGTCCCAGGTCTGGATTATTTTCAATATTACTTTTCCATGTACGTTCATATGCAGGCTCAGTAAGGTGGTTCACCATACACCTTCATTGTCCAACGTCCACGCGTCCTGGGAAATCAGATCAAGGGTATGGATCTCAAGAACACGCTGCGCCCTAGTCAACGCTTCAGCATACTATTCAAAAAGGTCAGACGGACCCAGGGTTTTTGGGCCAGATTATTCCAAGTTATACCTCCACTTTGGGGACTGAACCCCCCCTGGTTTGCAATTTTCTATCTTTTTCTTATATTTTATTTTTTAATTATTATTTTATTTGCTTTATTGTTTTAATTTGATTAATTATTTTTACAAAATACAAAAAATGCCTAAAAATCAGAAAAGACAAAAATATAATAAATGATTTTTATTTCTAATATTTTCATAAATAAATGCATGTAAATAAATTTAGTTTAAATTAGAGTTTGCAATATTAATTCTTTTCATAAAAAAATCTAAAAAAAATGTAGAAATAGGTTTAATTAACGTTTCATTCCTTTTTAATTTTTTCTTTCTTATAATAATATTTATTTTATTTATTTTTTTATAATTAAACTTGTAAATTAATTAGGGTTTTATTTAGGTTAAAAAACTCCAATATTTTTCTTAATAACTTAAAAAATAATTAGAATTAGGTTTAGTATTTTATTTTAATTAATTTTTTCTATTAAATCTTAAAAAACATAAAAATACCAAAAACATTTTCTTTTAATTTTAATGTTAATTCCTTATTGATTTAAATTTGCAAAAGGATCCAACGCCCTCGTTTCGATTTAATTCCGCATATTTATTTTATGTCGTTAAATAATTATGTACCTCTCCCGAAGCCCTGTAATTACTTCTCGTACTTTCCAATTCTTTACTTTATTTGCTTTATTTATTTTCCGTCAAATCGGGTCCTGGTTAATTTTGGCGATGTGGACCCGCGCCATTTGTAATAGCTATAGATTTACTTTTCCTCGCAACTTTTAACTGTTAACAAAAAGCATGAAAGAATGTATGGACGAAAATAAAAACAAGCGTAGAACACCAATAAACATGACAAGATAAATGCAAATGAAAACGACACACGAATCGCACACACCACCCCTAGGGTACGCCTCACTGTTGCCTTGCCTCGAAAGGTGATCGTCGAGTAGAGGATGTCTTAGTAAGTCCTCATGATCCGGGAACCTGGCATGAGGGTAGCTTCTAAGGTGTCTTCCTATTGCTCTGGTGATCACCATGTCCCGAACCTCGAATTGACCCGAACACCTCCAACGGTGGTGCTACCTACCTCTCAATGGTGGGATGGCACTACTTCAAAGGACATTTACACAGACGAATTCCTTAGGGTAGGTAGACAACTCTAGATACTTGCTCTAATTTCAAAAACAAATTCAAAAATACTTTTCACACCGACACCTTTTCAAAAAGCTTTCGAAAGCAATTTTTTTCAAACACTCTTGAGGACCGATACAAGAGTCGAACTGAAATTTTCAAAGGAACTTTTTTTAAACCCACAGTTGAAAAGCAAACAAACAAATTTTGAAAACACAAGTGAGCAAGTATCTAAGAGCCCATGGATAACCATGGATAGAAAGGGTGCTAACACCTTCCCTTTCTATAACCTACCTCCCGAACCGAGAGCAATCTCTTTAAGGAATTTTTCTGTGCTTTTGTCCTTTCCATTTGGAGAAAATAAAAGACGGTGGCGACTCTTGCTTCCGCGACATTTCGCGAACCAGCGTTAAACAGTCAGTTCCAGATCCACCGATCACAGAACTGGCGACTCTACTGGGGACCTAAACTTAAAGTGAGGTGTACCTTAGGGCTAGTTCATAACTGTGTTTTCAATTGTTTTCCTTGTGTGCTTTAAATTGTGGGTTGCTTGGGAGTTCTATAGATCCTAAACCCGGATCTGGGGGATACCTTCTTAGAAAGTAGCAACAAGGCTGTGAGGGAACTGTGCGGGGTATACCGACATGGTTGAAACAGTCTGCTACGTTGATGTGGCACTTTGGTGTGTACCGGTAACCCTTGAGTTCAGTCAAGGAGAGTACGGGGCCTCCGCGTGGTGTCATGAAGCATCAACAGACCTTAGGAACCTTAATTGAACTATCTTGGCCTCTTTAGGGTAGTGAGATAACTGACTTTGGTGCAGTCCGAGGTTGGTTGATACTCGATACTACACTCAATGGAGGGTTGCTTTCCTGGAATATTTCGGTCGCCAGTTCAGTGGCTAAATCGAAACGATGAACAATGAAAGCAATCCCGTGATATTGGGACCCTTAGAACCCGGTTACTTCTAATAGGACAGGTATGAACCCACCAACTTCAAGAGGGTAATACCCAGACCCCATGCTGGCCTAAACTCTAAGGGCTTTCTCTTGTGTAACTTGTGTGCCTTCGTACCTGACTACTTGCATGCTTTATCTGACACATGAACTACTTGCAGGTTTTGTTTATAGTCCTTAATTGGGACTCATAACAGGGTTTACTAAGTTTCTTGCAGGTTTTGTTTATAGTCCTTAATTAGGGCTCATAACAGAGTGTACTAAGTCTCTTGCAGGTTTTGTTTATAGTCCTTAATTGGGACTCATAACAAAGTATACTGAATTTCTTGCAGGGTTTGTTTATAGTCCTTAATTGGGACTCATAACAAAGTATATTGAATTTCTTGCAGGGTTTGTTTATAGTCCTTAATTGGATAACAGGGTTTACCTACATCACCCCATGCATAGCATGACATCATACCATTGCATACATCCTAACCCATTTCAAGGATCTCAAGGGCTTGTGATGCAGGTCATGATAAATCAAACATCTAGCAAGGGGCAAAGAGGATTTATTTTCCTCTAGCTAAGGATGTCAGGGGCTATGACCCACTGGATATGGCGAGCCTTTGACCCTTGAAGAAGGATTCTCAACAACATGAAGTTCCTTCAATCAAGCTACCGGTTTCCAATTCTAACAAACTGTCTTGTTTATCCCGTGAGGTCCTTGAAAACATTGCATGCATATCATACATCTCATTGCATTGCAGGTATCCCTTTGACAGGTTGCTTACCCTTCTTCGCTGTTTATTTCAGCAGTCTCGTCATGAATCCTGAATCCTCAACCGAGCACACTATCAAGGCCCTCCAGGCTCAGAACGCCCAGTTCCAAGGGCTGATCATGAATTTGACCCAGCGGCAACAAGATCTGAAGGCTTTGCTCTTGAAGAAAGAAAAGAAGAAGAAGAGGACTGTCTTCTTCAACCCCAGGCGCAGATCTGAGAATACACCGCAGATTGAAACTGAGAGGACAACTCCATCTGTGAGGGAAGGTAGTCATCAGGAGGAAAGGGTTCCCAGTCCAGTGGTCTCCGACAACGAGACAGATTTCAACGACGAACAATACCCTCCTGCCGAAGACAAGTACAAACAGTTGGAGGATAGGCTGAATGCTATGGAGATCCAACAGGTACCTGGGCTGGATTTTGGAGATCTGGGTTTGTCAACTGGTGTGATTATTCCTCGGAAGTTCAAAGCACCATCCTTTACCAAGTATGACGGGGCGTCTTGTCCCAAGTTACATCTCAGGTCCTATGTTCGGAAGATTCAACCATATACGGTGGACAAGAATTTGTGGATCCACTTCTTCCAGGAGAGTCTTTCAGGGACTCATCTCGAATGGTTCTATCAGCTAGATGGGACCAAGGTTCGTAACTGGGAGGAGTTGGCTACTGCTTTCTACAAGCAGTATCAATATAATGCCGACCTTGCTCCTACGCGTACCCAACTCCAGGGTATGTCGTTAGGATCAAGTGAAGGTTTTAAAGAATATGCGCAGAAATGGAGGGATCTTGCTGGAAGGGTACAACCACCTCTGACTGATCGGGAACTTGTCGATATGTTCTTGGGGACCCTGTCTGGTCCGTTCTACAACCACCTAATTGGGAATTCGTCTGCTGGGTTCACAGATCTTATCTTGACTGGAGAGAGAATAGAAGCTGGCATCCGGTCTGGGAAAATTCAAGAGGCTGCACCTTCTGATAAAAAGCCTCATCATGGAAAGAAAGAATCCAATGTTGTGCACGGTAAAAAGAGCCGTCATGAGGTAGGGGCAATCCAGATCTCCAATCCTGGACCTGCTCAACAAGGACAGGGGCAGCAGCGCAAGGAGAAACGACAGTACACCAAAATCAACATGTCGCTGGATCAAGCACTGCAACAAATGTTGAAGGCAGGGCTGATCACCTTAAGGGCTCCTCTTCGGAATCCGAACACTTCTGCTCCCAACTATTATCTCAATGATAGGTGCGCATATCATTCTGATAGCCCGGGGCATACTACGAACAACTGCTGGCCTCTCAAGAACAAGATTCAAGACATGATCGACGCCGGGGAGATTCAGTTTGAAGTGCCTGAGACTCCGAACATAATCACTGCTCTGTTGCCCAATCATTGAAGCCTTTTGTTTATTTGAATTTTTGAGTTGTATTTTTCTTTGCTTATATAAACAATTAATGTCATAGCAAACTCTTTTATTCTATCAATGCATCGCATATGTCTGTTTTGGGAATTAATACAATTGTTTTCATTATGTTCAAATTTCTTTTCATATTTTTTCTGATGTCAACTCTGGATCTAAAATTCTAAGCCTCTTGAGGGAGGATGACGAAAACGATACCATAATCTACAGTATGCTTTTGAACAGACCCTGCTGATGAGGTACAGGCATTGTTTCAATCCCTAAACACTGGAGTTATAAGGATGATAATCCCTCGTCAACCCCTCTGAGCCAAAGAAGTAGGAGTTTTTTCTTTTCGAAATTTAAAACCCTTTATCATAACCTGGGGCAGGGTAGTTCTCTCAGTTGATCCAAGTGCATAACAAATGGCACAAAGGAGTCCTTACAAAACAAAAGACAGTGATGGTTCTGAATAAATCACAAGGACAGGCAGTCATTATCTCAAAAATGAAAAACCCATTAAGTCAAAACCTATGAAGGAGACTTACAAAACTGGGGCATCCCGCTGACTGTAACCACCAAAAACAGTTCAGGCAAAAATAGGGATCATAAAATCAAAAAGAAAGAGGTCCTACAAACCCTCAACCAAAGCAAAAAATGACTGCATATTCAAAAGAAATCATCAACATCTGAACCATTATTGGAATATCAAAGCAAAGACTCAAGCAAGGTCTAACGCACGATCAACTGAGTTTAGGTTTGAAGAACATCACGAAGAACGGGTGGGTACAAATAATTTGAGCCTTTATCCTTTGTTTCTTAAACCGTGAACCAGGCCACGTTATAACCCTCAAAAGTCCTAGCTGAAGCATGGGTTAGCTCGAAAGCATACTGTTGCGAAAGGTATCCTGACTCCTTAAGGCCTACGGTAAATACGGAGTTGACATCACGTTTTACAAACATTCACTTGTTTTATGAAAAAAGAATACATTTTCAAAATCCTTGAGACAGACATAAGCTTTGCATTTTTAACATAACTTTGTTTGCATATGACTTTTTGTTTGAACAGCATAGAAATTCGCATGACGAAAGTCTAATGAACAAGAGTATCTCCAATCAAGGGGCACGGCATGATCATGGTCTACCATCTGGGGCAGTTAAATCAAGATTCGGAGAATCTCTCAAAGGCCAAATAGCCTGGGGCAAATCTCCGCCTGAGTCACTGGGGGCACTCCAGCAACGAATCTTGCCTGATCAAACACCTTCTGGTGACATGACAAAACACTTCTAACAGGGGCAACTCCCTACATCCGGAGAGTGTGGACATAGTCGAAAAAATACTACGCAAAATCAAAGACCCGCTAGGTTGACACTCCTAGGCAAAAATAAGGGCTTCCCGGCGAACCAAAAGGGTTCGGGCAAAATGAAGGGATGAAATGAACAAAATCTGTACACCCGGCAAGTCGAAAACCTGAAAAGGCGGCTTGAGCAAAAATGGGTATCCCGGTGGACTGAAAACCCGAAAGGGCGGTCCAGGCAAAAGTTAGGGATTAAAGCGTACGACTATGTCCTGCCATCTGTCTACCAGAAGAAGGTTTGTCCATCAACAACTATCAGCACCCCACAAGTGCCTCCCCCATAGAAACAGGGGCAATAAAGAGTGGTCTAAGCAATCTGATTGTTCTATCCTCCAAGGTATCAGGGTAGGTCCCGTTGAAGAACATAACCAATACAGTTCAATACTTCCCCAGGAGAGTCCAATCCAGCTTCCCCAGGAAAGTTAGAATCCATCTCCCCAAGCAGTAAGCTTATCCCCAGTTGATTTTGGAAGCTTATCCTCGCAGAGCACGAATGTGTCTCCCGGCTTTATTCAAAGAGTTATTTCCCTAACAGGATATAACTGGGTTATCCTCAGCCAAAAGCCAAGGAAAGAGCGTCGTCAACGAAGCCTTCGTATCCCCAGCGAAGTCCATCGACACTTCTCAACAACGAGGATATCCTCAGCAAGTTATCAACATTTCAGCAAAGATATCTTTCTCCCCACAGAGTATTGCTTCCCAGCATGGTCACTAGAGTATCTTGCTCCCCGCAGAATCCTCCATTTGCCAAGTTTATTCCGCAACAGAGTCATCTTCTCCTACCGGTATTCTTACAGTTATCCTCCCTAGCGGAAGCAAAATCTATTCTTCAAACAGCAGCCCAGGAGTGACTTCCCGGCACCCGTCAAGGATTTATTTTCTTAGACAAAAATACATTCATAAACATCACATCTTCATACATTATAGCACGCTTATGCATCATACTACACGAATCTCATTAATTTTGAAGACATACAGTTCATGCATCATGATTTTTGCATACAATTATGTTTTGCCTTTTCAGGAAAAAGATCAATACAAAAATGATTACTATCAACTATCGCAATTCTTTCTAGATATAGTTTCAGATGTAAACCAGATATGGTGACGTTCTGATACTGCTTCCAGATATCTTTCTAGATATAGTTTCAGATATGACCCAAATATGGTGACATTCTGATACTGCTTCCAGATATCCTTCTAGATATAGTTTCAGATATGACCCAGATATGGTGACGTTCTGATGCTGCTTCCAGATATCCTTCCAGAT
Organism: Vicia faba; assembly: GCA_948472305.1. NCBI lineage: Eukaryota > Viridiplantae > Streptophyta > Magnoliopsida > Fabales > Fabaceae > Vicia > Vicia faba. Next base: position 177,286,157 of record OX451741.1, on the reverse strand, counting down.
ATAGTTTCAGATATGACCCAGATATGGTGACGTTCTGATGCTGCTTCCAGATATCCTTCTAGATATAGTTTCAGATATGACCCAGAGATGGTGACGTTCTGATGCTGCTTCCAGATTTCCTTCTAGATATAGTTTCAGATGTAAACCAGATATGGTGACGTTCTGATACTGCTTCCAGATATCTTTCTAGATATAGTTTCAGATATGACCCAAATATGGTGACATTCTGATACTGCTTCCAGATATCCTTCTAGATATAGTTTCAGATATGACCCAGATATGGTGACGTTCTGATGCTGCTTCCAGATATCCTTCCAGATATAGTTTCAGATATGACCCAGATATGGTGACGTTCTGATGCTGCTTCCAGATATCCTTCTAGATATAGTTTCAGATATGACCCAGATATGGTGACGTTCTGATACTGCTTCCAGATTTCCTTCTAGATATAGTTTCGGATATGACCCAGAGATGGTGACGTTCTGATACTGCTTCCAGATTTCCTTCCAGATATAGTTTCAGATGTAAACCAGAGATGGTGACGTTCTGATACTGCTTCCAGATATCCTTCTAGATATCCTTCTAGATATAGTTTCAGATATGACCCAGAGATGGTGACGTTCTGATGCTGCTTCCAGATTTCCTTCTAGATATAGTTTCAGATATGACCCAGATATGGTGACGTTTTGATGCTGCTTCCAGATTTCCTTCTAGATATAGTTTCAGATGTAAACCAGATATGGTGACGTTCTGATACTGCTTCCAGATTTCCTTCCAGATATAGTTTCAGATGTAAACCAGAGATGGTGACGTTCTGATACTGCTTCCAGATTTCCTTCCAGATATAGTTTCAGATGTAAACCAGATATGGTGACGTTCTGATGCTGCTTCCAGATTTCCTTCCAGATATAGTCCAGATATGAACCAGAGATGGCGACGTTCTGACACTTATTCCAGTTGAAGACATTTTAAGACCTAGACCGGTTCAGTTAATCGACCCTAAGATTCTCTGTTGTTATCCCGTCCAAGGCCTTCTCTAGTCCAGCTAAATCGACTCCCAACAGATTTTTCTAATGAAGACTCAGTAGAAGTTATCCCAGATGTTTCCCTCTCCAACGGTGAGTGAGGTGATAGTCTCCTATGGTCCCCTCTCCAACGGTGAATGAGGTGGTAATTCCTTTTCAGATGTTTCCCTCTCCGACGGTGAGTGTGAGGTGATAGTCTCCTATGGTCCCCTCTCCAACGGTGAATGAGGTGGTAATTCCTTTTCAGATGTTTCCCTCTCCAACGGTGAGTGAGGTGATAGTCTCCTATGGTCCCCTCTCCGACGGTGAGTGTGAGGTGGTAATCCCTTTTCAGATGATTCCCTCTCCGACGGTGAGAGAGGTGATGATTCCCTTCAAGATTATAATGACCTATGGTTCTCTTCCCGGTACTGCAAAGATGGTAGTTCCCACCAAGATTTTTCTCAACAAGCGGTGTTGAAGTTAAAGTCGTCCAAGATTCTCTTACCATTCATGCTAAGGCAGTAACCATCCCTGGTTCATTCATCGCCGTTTGAAGCTCCAGATCCAGCTCCTGTAACCAGTCAGGACATATCTATGCCAAGCATCTGAAAACCAGCTCTTGCAACGTGTCAGGTACTCTTTTTCTTTTGCAGGTATGCAGGTTCTCGCTAAGGAATCCCTTATGCGATCAACATTCAGATGGCATCTATAAGCCCATCATCCTATCCAGCAACCTCTAAATGGCATCTATAAGCCCATTCCCCCATCACACTGCTAACATGTGAGCGCAAATTTCTGGGCACTTTAGTGTTCAATCATCTTCCACCCTCGGATTACGAAAGGCACGTCAGCCAATCTGCATCCTCAGGTCTAAGAAGATTGAACAGGGGCAACTGTTGTACCCCAAAATTTGCCCTCCCATATTCTTCAAGATTTGTCAAGTCAAAGCTGCAAAATTCCCCAAGAGTTGCACAGTCAAAGGTCTCCTATACAGTCAAAACTAGGGTTTGTGTTCTGGCCAAGAAGATGAAGTTTTCAAAGACCCAATCAAGTCCCACATGCCTATAAACATGGTCAAGTATCCTCATATCAAGTTTCAAAACATTCAGCTCAAAATTGCACAGTCAAAACCCTAAATTGCACTACAGTCAACTGTAGGGGCAAAATGGTCATTTGATAGTCAAAAGTTCAAATTTTTTGTCAATATATCATTTTGAAGCCACAAACATCATTTGATCAATGCTTGATCATGATTCTCAAAATTTGGCTCAGAAATCATCAAAGATGCAAAAGTTTCCTTATTTGGACAGTTGAAAAAGTCAACTGAAATTGACCAGGGCATAACTTTCACATGGATTATCAGAAAAATTCCATCCAAAGCTCATTTTGAAGAGAAAGACATTTCCTACAACTCATCTTCATACTTCAAGTCCAAGAAATTCTCTCACAAAAAGTTATCAATTTCAACATTATAGGTCATTTTCAAAAGTCAACAAAAAGGGACTTTAAGTCAAAGGCCATAACTTGAGATTGGTAAATCAAAATGACATGGGACCAAAGAAATTGGTTAGAGGACTCAAAGACCTTTCCAAAATGTCCAAGAACATGAGAAAATCTTAAAAATTGGGAAAGTTATGCCTTGTGGAAGTTGGGAAAGTTTTGGATATTTTGAAAAAGTCAACATTGGTTCAAATGACCTAAAATTGCTAATGGGCCCATTTTTCTTCCATGATTCATCATCCATGACACATGCACGACCACTTGGCCCAAAGGGAAGTATTTTCTCATTTTTTATTTATTTATTTGAATTTTTATTTATATTAATTCATTTAAATCAAATTAAATATAGGAAAAATACTAACCTAAGTTTTCAAATCTTTTTGTACATATTTCAGCCTCAAGATTTCGTGCCTAAGTCAATAAGGAAAGATTTGGAACAAATTGATCATAATTGACACAAAGAACACATGGAAAAGATATGAAAAAAGATTCTTAAAATCAAATTTCCAAAAACCATCAATGCCATGGATTTGGTTGAGTTTTGTTGACCTAATAGACTCCATACAAATACTTGATCATAAACCTAATCATGCTAGACACGCAGCAGCTGAGAAGAGGCCATTGAAAACTTGAAATTTTCTCTAAGAAAGTCAATTCTGAAAACCACCTTTGAGGATGATTCAAGACCTAATCTCTATTCCATTAGCTTCCTTGGAGGCTCCTGAACGTGTTCCAATCAAAGACAACCATCAAAGCACGAAGAATTGGTATATTGAATCAAAACTGTACAGAAAAAAACTCATAATCGTATATCATATTCCACGCATTATTTGTGAAATTTATTCATTGATTCATGTTCATTATGATGTTGTGAAGCTAACCAATGCATTTAATTTGATTATTACGCTGTATACACGAATATGCCATGTTTAACTTTTAGGGTTTACAGAGTTCTAAGTTAGGGGTTTCTTGTTAAAGAAAAATTGGTCCTCCAGACCAAGACCATTCAATTCAGCGCATGGAGACGAAGAAGAATCACCCATCGCGCTGAATTTATGTGCCAAGGAGAGCTAGTCGCTATTTTCTCAAAACTGACCTTAAGCAACGCATAGAAAACCGTTGCCTCATGTTTTTGTTTTCAGGAACACATGAAGAAGATGAAGTCGTGGCCAGCTGTGATTGGCCTTTTTTGAATCAGCGCGCGTTTTTCATGTTTCTATGCCACTAGCTAATTTTTGTTTTTTTATTATTTATTTGTTGTTGTATATACAAAGTGCGCGTTGAGATCAGATGGCAAGCGTGAGGTTTGACAAAGCATATGACCTGGGTTCGAGTCCCAGGTCTGGATTATTTTCAATATTACTTTTCCATGTACGTTCATATGCAGGCTCAGTAAGGTGGTTCACCATACACCTTCATTGTCCAACGTCCACGCGTCCTGGGAAATCAGATCAAGGGTATGGATCTCAAGAACACGCTGCGCCCTAGTCAACGCTTCAGCATACTATTCAAAAAGGTCAGACGGACCCAGGGTTTTTGGGCCAGATTATTCCAAGTTATACCTCCACTTTGGGGACTGAACCCCCCCTGGTTTGCAATTTTCTATCTTTTTCTTATATTTTATTTTTTAATTATTATTTTATTTGCTTTATTGTTTTAATTTGATTAATTATTTTTACAAAATACAAAAAATGCCTAAAAATCAGAAAAGACAAAAATATAATAAATGATTTTTATTTCTAATATTTTCATAAATAAATGCATGTAAATAAATTTAGTTTAAATTAGGGTTTGCAATATTAATTCTTTTCATAAAAAAATCTTAAAAAAATGTAGAAATAGGTTTAATTAACGTTTCATTCCTTTTTAATTTTTTCTTTCTTATAATAATATTTATTTTATTTATTTTTTTATAATTAAACTTGTAAATTAATTAGGGTTTTATTTAGGTTAAAAAACTCCAATATTTTTCTTAATAACTTAAAAAATAATTAGAATTAGGTTTAGTATTTTATTTTAATTAATTTTTTCTATTAAATCTTAAAAAACATAAAAATACCAAAAACATTTTCTTTTAATTTTAATGTTAATTCCTTATTGATTTAAATTTGCAAAAGGATCCAACGCCCTCGTTTCGATTTAATTCCGCATATTTATTTTATGTCGTTAAATAATTATGTACCTCTCCCGAAGCCCTGTAATTACTTCTCGTACTTTCCAATTCTTTACTTTATTTGCTTTATTTATTTTCCGTCAAATCGGGTCCTGGTTAATTTTGGCGATGTGGACCCGCGCCATTTGTAATAGCTATAGATTTACTTTTCCTCGCAACTTTTAACTGTTAACAAAAAGCATGAAAGAATGTATGGACGAAAATAAAAACAAGCGTAGAACACCAATAAACATGACAAGATAAATGCAAATGAAAACGACACACGAATCGCACACACCACCCCTAGGGTACGCCTCACTGTTGCCTTGCCTCGAAAGGTGATCGTCGAGTAGAGGATGTCTTAGTAAGTCCTCATGATCCGGGAACCTGGCATGAGGGTAGCTTCTAAGGTGTCTTCCTATTGCTCTGGTGATCACCATGTCCCGAACCTCGAATTGACCCGAACACCTCCAACGGTGGTGCTACCTACCTCTCAATGGTGGGATGGCACTACTTCAAAGGACATTTACACAGACGAATTCCTTAGGGTAGGTAGACAACTCTAGATACTTGCTCTAATTTCAAAAACAAATTCAAAAATACTTTTCACACCGACACCTTTTCAAAAAGCTTTCGAAAGCAATTTTTTTCAAACACTCTTGAGGACCGATACAAGAGTCGAACTGAAATTTTCAAAGGAACTTTTTTTAAACCCACAGTTGAAAAGCAAACAAACAAATTTTGAAAACACAAGTGAGCAAGTATCTAAGAGCCCATGGATAACCATGGATAGAAAGGGTGCTAACACCTTCCCTTTCTATAACCTACCTCCCGAACCGAGAGCAATCTCTTTAAGGAATTTTTCTGTGCTTTTGTCCTTTCCATTTGGAGAAAATAAAAGACGGTGGCGACTCTTGCTTCCGCGACATTTCGCGAACCAACGTTAAACAGTCAGTTCTAGATCCACCGATCACAGGTTGGGTTTCTCTGACGTAGATATGACTGCTAAAGGAAGAAATCACAATGATGCTCTGCACGTCTCGATCGAGTGCAGGGGCACTACTCTGGCCCATGTACTAGTGGATACTGGGTCCTCATTGAATGTTTTACCCAAGAAAGCATTAGACCGGCTGGACTGTGAAGGCTTGGTTCTAAATCCGAGTAATATTGTGGTTAGGGCCTTTGACGGGTCTAAAAGGATGGTGCACGGGGGGGTGGACGTCCCTGTTAAAGTTGGCTCTCAGACTTTTGCATCTACGTTCTATCTGATGGACATTCGACCATCCTATTCCTGTTTGCTGGGTCGCCCGTGGATTCATAAGGTTGGGGCAGTGACTTTTACGCTCCATCAGATGTAGAAATATCCAGTGAAAGGGAAGATTGTTATGGTGCAAGGTGACGAGGAGTACATGGTGAGTCATCTTAACTCCTTTCGGTATGTGGAGATGGATGGAGAGTTCATCGAAACCCCGTGTCAGAACTTTGAAGAGGTCGCCCAGACTCTGGTGTCGACTGAATTTGCTGTTGAAGAACCTCCAATGAAGATGGCTTCCCTCAAAGATGCCAGGGCTGTTATTGAAAAAGGTGGGTGTGCAAATTGGGGTCAACTCCCTGACTTCGCACACAAAACTGACAAGTTTGGTTTGGGCTTTACTGCAGAGGCTCAAAGGGCTATTCGGCGCGCACGGATTGGGAGACCTCCCCTACACATCGGTAATCCAGGAGTGAATGCAATTGAAGATGATGAAAAAGAGTCAGATATCGACAGCTGGATCTACCCGACTACCAACGGTGGATTAAACAATTGGACGGCGAAGGATTTCGTACCCGTTTCTTTTATTACACAGTAATAGACTTTTGTTTTAAGTTTTGTAACAGACAATTTGAAACTTTACAGCCCGGTGCCTTGCCCGAGGCACCTTGGCTTTGTTTGTGAGGGCTTTTTATTTGTCATTTTCATATATCATCAATAAAGCATTGGACGTTTTCTTGCATTACAAATTTTATGCTCCTTGTTTTTCTTTTCTATCTTGCACTTTATCAAAACAGTTATTGTCTTACACACACTCACATATCATAATGCAGATCCACATCCACTCTGGATCCCATTGATAACGACTCTGCTACTGCCAGTTATGACTTCGAAAATCCGATCAACCAAGTCGAGGACGAAGGTGAGGATGATTGCGAAGTGCCTGGGGAACTTGCTAGACTGTTACTACAGGAAGAGAGGGCCATACAGCCTCCAAGAGCCACCAATTATGATGCTTCCAGTTGAAGGAAGACCTTTGATCTTATACTTGACAATGCTGGATAATTCAATGGGGCGCGTGCTGGGGCAGCATGATGAGTCTGGCCGAAAAGAGCATGCTATTTACTACCTTAGCAAAAAGTTACCAACTGCGAGACCTGATACTCGTTGCTCGAGAAAACTTGTTGCACTTTGGCATGGGCTGCTCGCCGGTTGAGACAGTACATGATGACTCACACTACCCTATTGATATCAAAAATAGATCCAATCAAGTATATATTCGAAAAGCCTGCCTTGTCCGAAGAATAGCAAGATGGCAGATGATTTTAACCGAGTATGATATCCAATACACAACCCAAAAAGAAATCAAGGGGAGTGTGTTGGCGGATCATTTGGCACATCAGGCCGTGGATGATTACCAATCCATGAATTTCGAGTTCCCAGATAAGAGCATCAAGAAAATTGTGCAGAAGATGACAGTGACATACAAAGACTGGCACGAGATGTTACCATTTGCTCTTCATGGGTACCGAACCTCAGCACGGACTTCAATAGGGGTAACACCCTACTCTTTGGTGTACGACATGGAGGCAGTCTTACCCATTGAGGTTCATATACCCTCTCTTAGGATTATGAAGGATGCAGGTTTGAGAGAAGATGACTGGATCCAAACCCGGTTTGATCAGCTGAACTTAATCAACGAAAAGAGACTTACTACTATTTGTCATGGTCAGACGTATCAAAAACGAACGATCAAGGCATTTAACAAGAAAGGTAGACGACAAGAATATCAAGTTGGTGATCTGGTGATCAAACACATCATAGTGCTGCAAGGTGATCCTAGGGGCAAATGGACCCCTACGTATGAAGGGCCATTTGTGGTTAAGAACATTTTCTCAGGAGGAGCTATGATTCTAACCACTATGGATGGTGACGACCTTCCTCACCCCTTCAATGCAGACATAGTGAAAAAATACTACGCATAATCAAAGACCCGCTAGGTTGACTGGCCTAGGCAAAAATAAGGGCTTCCCGGCGAACCAAAAGGGTTCGGGCAAAAATAAGGGATGAAAATGAAAAAAACTGTACACCCGGCAAGTCGAAAACCTGAAAAGGCGGCAAAAAGGGTATCCCGGTGGACTGAAAACCCGAAAGGGCGGTCCAGGCAAAAATTAGGGATCAAAGCGTAACACTATGTCTCATTGGATCATCTTGCAACCAGACTTCGGTATCAAATATCAAGCTCGGATGGCGCCAATCGATCTGATCTACCTTCAAACAAGTAGCAAAGTGATGAGACGCTCGAAGATATAAAGGCAATAGCATAGTTGGAACCTAGTGGGATTGTGCACATAACTGTTTTTCTTTGCTTTACACGAATTATATAAATTATATCTTTTGGCGGTGTTCTCTTACTAGGACGTCAGCCTCTTGTACAAAAACGCCTATTTACAGGCCAACTTCAAAATCAATACAATTCATTTTCACAAAGAAATTTCAAATTGTTTTTCTTTTTCTGTTTTGTTTTGCAAGAACGTCCAATGGTTCATTTTTTATATATGCATTTGACAATAATTGCTGCTCATAAATATCTACATGCGAAACAAAAGACGATTACTCGTAATATCAGAAACAGGGGAAAAACAAGAAATATCCAAACCTTACAGTCGCTCTGTCCACCAGGTATAGGGATAGACCTAGATGGAGAATACGATTAAAGGTACATTCACTCCCCGTAGAGAAAAAGGTATCTAAAAACATTGATTCTCCCCAAGCAGAGTTTATCTATCACCAACACTAGAAGATTATCCCCAGTGGAGTTTATTTCTTCCATAAGCAGAAACTCTTTCCCCAACCGGTTTCATTATCGCCAACAGCGGTAATTCATCCCCAGACGAGGTCATTCCTCCAAATCAACAGATCCTCTAGCAGAGAATCTCTTCCCCACAAAGTCATTTTCTCGTCAGTTTATTCTCCAACAGGATTATTCTCAAAATCATCTTCGGTCGTTATTCCCAGCGAGAACGAAGAATTCAACTCTTTTGCTCCAGCAACAATCCTGGATTTATTTCCCCCAGCTAGAGAATATCATAAAAACATTGCATGTCCATACATCATGACATGTGCATACGTATCATACAACACAATCTCATTTATTTTGAGAACATCATTGCTTGATATATATTATGCATTACATACGACTAACCCTTTACCTTTCAGGAAAAAGGATACAATCAAATTCTCACCAAGTTCAAGCTATGAAGCCCAGATCCGACCGGATAGTATCTTGATTTCTACATCATATTGTGAAGCCCGGAGAATGATCGGATAACAGTATCAAACACCACGAAGCCTGGAATCGACCAGATAGTGGTTTATCTTCAAGCTATGAATCCAGGATTCGACCGGATAATAGTTTAATCCCCAGCAAGCCGTGAAGCCCGGATTAATACCGGATAACAGCTCAGCAAGTTACTGTGAAGCCTGGATTACGACCAGATAGTAGTACGAGTACCATGAAGCCTGGATTCAACCAGATAGTGGTATATCATAAACACAAGCCGTGAAGCCAGGATTACAAATGGATAACAGCTCAACAAGTTATTGTGAAGCCTGGATTACGACCAGATAGCAATGCAAGTTTCTGTGAAGCCTGGATTACGACCAGATAGCAGCCAAAGACACCGCGAAGCCTAGATTACGACCAGATAATGGTATATCTTTAATACAATTTATGAAGCCCGGATTCGACCGGATAGTATCTTGATTTCTCCGAACACCATGAAGCCTGGATTCAACCAGATAATGGTATGAGACATCGCAAAGCTTAGATTACGACCAGATAGCGGTAAAAGACATTGAAGCCTGGATTACGACCAGATAACACTGAGCGACACTGTGAAGCTTGGATTACGACAAAATAGCAGTTTACCCGGCCAATTACTATGAAGCCCGGATTCGACCGGATATTAGTAGGCCTAAAATTCAAGTTGAAGCCCGGAGGCGACCGGATAACAACTTAACTCCTTCTGAAGCCTGGATTACGACCAGATAAGAAGTAAGGTATTGTGAAGCCTGGATTACGACCAGATAGCAGTACAGGACACCATGAAGCCTGGATTCGACCAGATAATGGTATAAAGCATCATGAAACCTGGATTACGACCAGATAACAATAAAAGGACTGAAGCCTGGATTACGACCAGATAACAATAAAAGGACTGAAGCCTGGATTACGACCAGATAACAGTACAAGACACTTCGAAGCTTGGATTTCGACCAAATAGCAGTTTACCTGGACAAATACTAAGAAGCCCGGAGTCGACCGGATATTAGTGTGCCCTAAATTCAAGTTAAAGCCCGGATGCGACCGGATAACAACTTAATTCCTCCTGAAGCCTGGATCACGACCAAATAAGAATCGAGAAATTGCGAAGCCTGGATTACGACTGGATAGAAAGTTTAATCTCATCTCCCCAGTAAGTCCCTGTAAAGCCTGGATTACGACCAGATAACAGTCGGTCTTATCACTATGAAGCCTGGATCCTGACCAAATGGTAGTTCATTTTCACCTATTTGACTAAGAGACGATTCCCCAGTAGAATAACAGACGACCGAAGCTCCTAAAATTCTATTTCTCCCAAGACAGAGATCAACACTCCCCAGCGTAGTCTTCCTCAACAAAAAGGTATACAGACTCTCGCAAAGGAATCTCTTATGCGATCGACATTCCTTCGGATGGCATCTTTAAGCCCATATTCTGTCATCGATTTCCCAAATGGCATCTATAAGCCCATTCCCGATATCACAAGACAACTACCACTTCATGCGAGTGCAAATTTCTGGGCACTCTAGTGTTCAATCATCTTCCACCTTCAGATCACGAAAGGCCGGAAAGCCAATCTACATCCTCATGTTCAAGAAGATTGAATAGGGGTAGTTGTTGTACCCCGAAATTTTCCCTCCCATATTTCTCAAAACATTTCAAGAAAGATCCTCAAGTTGCTCAAGAAAGTCTAAGGGTTGACCAGACAAACTCTCTCTTAAGGCAGTATACCTCAAATTAGGGTTTCATGTTGCATCAAGATACTTGAGTCCAAGGGATCCCAAATGGTCACAATTTCCCTAATATGTTTTCAAGATCATCCATGTCAAGTTTCAAGCCTTGCAGAGAAAGTTTGCTCAGTCAATTGCTCAAAGGCCTGAAAATCGACTGTGCTAGGGCAAAAGTCAATTGTGGTCTCCATACAGTCAAACCTCAAGATTTTTGGTCAAAATCCTCATTTTGAAGTATTATTCATCATTTGATCAAGGTTTTATCATGATTCCCCAAGGGTTGCTCACAATTCATCAAAACCCAAAAGTTGCTAAATTAGGGTTTTGCAGGAAAAGTTAACTCAACTTTGACCAAGCATAAATTTATCATACTTTATGAGAAATGACCAATCCAAAGCTCATTTTTAAGAGGATTCAATTCCCTACAATTCAACCTCATCTCCAAAGTTCAAAATATGCACTCACAAGAAGTTATGAATTTGGACATTATAGGTCATTTTGAAAAGTCAACAAAAACACTTTTTTGTCAAAGCTTCATACAAGAACATGGAAGACCCAATTGAGATGAGACCAAAAGGGTTGCTTATAGGACATCTTTATATTTCTAAAAATTCCAAGAACACCTTCAAAGAGTCAAAATTCAAGTAGTTATGAATTGGTGAAGTTGACCTTTTTTGCAAAATTGCCAAAAGTAAAAAATGCCTCAAATTGCAAATTTTGTCAAATGGGCCTAACTTTTTGCACTTGTTTTGAGTTGGTAGCATGGTCCATGAGCCCTAGCTCTTTCCACTTGTCTTTATCTTATTTTTGATATTTATTTTGATTTTTTATTTCAATTAAATCAATTTAAATTAAAATAAATCATGAAAATATCCAAACCATTCAAACCTTAAGATTTTGTGCATATTTCAGGTCCCATATACAGCTAGAAAGTGAATTAAATCGTGCAAGGCATAGGTGTGCTTAAAAAGATTTATTTTAGCCTATTTTGGAAAGATTTTCAAGTGAATCAAATCAAGATCAAAAGCCATAATTGATAAAGATTGAGAGCATAATTGTAACCCTAATTCAATCAGTTGTATGTAGTGTACAATTGCAGACAAAAATCACAAGGTTTTGGAGGCGTGGAGAAGAAGAACAAAGCTTGAAAAAATTAAAGAAAAGTGGTAATCTGTTTTGATACTTCCAGGCAGTTTCAAGACTCCCAAGCCATCCCTTTCGTTTCCTGGGCATACATGGAAGCTATACCAATCAAAACCAAGCGCCTTCGTGTCCAGAATTCATCTCCACGACCCTCACGGTTTGGCATTTTTCTTGAAATCGTATTCCATTATTCTTGCATCTTTATCATGTTTTAATAGCATATTTGTAATCCCTAGCATGTTTGCAAGCTAACAGCACCATTTAATTTCATTTTTGGAAGCTATATTGAAATTCACCACTGCTAGGGTTCTTGGTCTTGTTTTAGGATCTTTTTGTACAGGTGAAATTTGTCCACAAAAAGGGCACCATGATTTCATGTTATTTCATGTTATTTTTCATTGCTTGATCAGGCGTGCATACAAGGCGTGGAGACTACCATGTGACCTCAAGGCTCCACCATTGGATCTCCAGAAGGCCAGATCTAAAGGCCATCATATGAAGGACCATCATACATCTTGGTCAACGCATAGCATTGGAACATGGAGGTCAACATGGGTCAGAATGGTTTGGGCCCAGAATTTGCTTTTAACACACCCCTAAATTGCTGATCATAGGCCCAATTTTCTTTTCTTTTTCTTTTATATTTTCTTTTATTTGATTTATTTAATTATTTTTACTAACACAAAATTAATTCTTTTTTTAATAAAATCATAAAATCAATTTTCCATCAAATTAGATTTAGGTTTTTTTTCAAAAAAATTAATTTAATTAGTTAATTTAATTTTTAGGTACCTTTAATTTTCTTTGTAAATAAATTAAAATTAAGTAGAGAATTAGGGTTTTTTGATTTAATTTAATTCTTATTTTCTTTTCTCAAAAAAACCATAAAAATACAAAAAATAGGTCAAATGCAATTAATTTTCCTGATTTAAAATTAATTAGTAATTAAGTTTGCATATATTTAATTCAAACCCTTATTTTCTTAAAATAATCAAAAAACACCAAAAAATAATTTTTCTTTCAATTAGGTTAGACGGGGTCAAAACCCTAACTTCCTTCCGTTCTTCATTCATCACGCGCGCTTTATTTTATTTTATAATATTGATGTAATTGCTCACAGGATGTAATAGATTAATTAGGACTTTCTCCGATTATTTATCGTTTTAGCGGGTTTTTTGGCTATGTAATTAATACCCGAAGCCTTGTAATAGCGTAGCTTTACTTTCTTCACTTTAATTTCCGCAAAATATTAACTATTAGATGTATGATAATAGGGTTGCATAACAAGAATGTATGTTAAATTTAAAACGGTTAGCAAACCCTAAATGTGCAAAGATAATAACTTGAAATTGAACCACTCGCACATGCGCACTCCTAGGGTATACTCCCACTTCAGTTGCCTTCGGTAAACGATCATTAAGTATAGGGTATTTTAGTGGTCGCTCTCTTGTCTAAACAAAGGTCAAAGTCCCATTCGGAAAAGTTGCCTCGGAAATGTTGCCTCGAATATTGATCTTAAGACATTAGGGTTATTACTAAGACGTCCTAACATTGCTTTAGTGATCATACGTCCCTTTCAAATTGACCCTTACAACTCCAATAATGATGCTACCTACTCACTAATAGTGGGATAACACTGTCTAAAGGAAACAATAACAGAAACATTCTCTTTTTTGAGTAGGTAGATTAGTTCTTAAGTACTTGCTCAAACAAACAAACCTTTTCACACTTACACTATTTTCAAACAAAGTTTTCAAAACGACTTCGTGACACTCTTGAAGACAGAAGCAAGGGTTAAATCGAAGTAAAACAAAAACTTTTTTCAAATCAAACACACACAAGAAATTTTGAAAATGATGAGCAAGTACCTAAGAGCCCATGGAAAACCATGGATAGAAAGGGTGCTAATACCTTCCCTTTGTATAATATACCCCCCGTACTCAAAATCTTGAAAAAAGGAATTTTTCTATGCTTTTTTCCTTTCCAGTTGGATAAAATAAAAGTCGGTGGCGACTCTTCCTTACCGCGACATTTTGCAAACACAAACGCAAAACGCAAACCAGCATTTCAAACAGTCCGGTTCTGGCCACCGTATCACAGTGATGATAACAATCTGCTTCCATAGTGGACCAGTAATATCCTGCCCGTAGGATCTTCTTAGCCATGGTATATCCACTAGAATGGGTGCCGAAGGTACCTTCATGTAGATCTGTCATAATCCTCTCTGCTTCGCTCTTGTCTACACACCGTAGTAAGGTAGAGTCATGATTGCGCTTGTAGAGGATTCCATTACCGAGGAAGAATTTCGCAGCAAACCTTCTCAGAAACTTCTTATCATTAACAGATGCCCCTTCGGGATACTCTTGAGTCTCGAGATACCTCTTGACTTCGGGAAACCAGGGTTTGTCTGCCACCTCTTCAATATCAATTTCACAGAAGTGTGCTGGTTCATCCAACCTCTCAATGTTGATTTACGGAGCTTCGTTGTAACACCTGACTTTGAACATAGAAGACATGGTAGCTAGCACGTCCGCTAACTGATTCTCCTCTCGCGGGGAATGTTCAAAATTTATCTCCTCAAAGTGTGGGAGCAATGTCAGCATGTGCTCTTTGTATGGGATGAGATTCAGATGCTTCGTATCCCATTCGCTTTTGATCTGACTTATTACCAAGGCTGAATCCCCGAAAACGTCCAAGAACTTGATCCTGAGGTCAATAGTGGCCTTGAGACCCATGATGCAGGCTTCATACTCTTCCATGTTGTCAGTGCAGTTGAAACATATCCGAGCAGTTAAAGGAGTATGATAACCCTCAAGAGATATGATTACAACACCAATGTTTTTACCCAGTGCGTTCGAAGCTCTGTCAAAAACCATAGTCCATCGGGATCCCTCTTCGGGTCCTTCATCTGGTCCAGGTTCTTCGTAATCAGTCACCAACATAATATTCTCATCCGGGAACTCAAAATTCATGGACTGGTAGTCATCCACGGCCTGATGAGCCAAATGATCAGCTAATACACTCCCCTTGATTGCTTTCTAGGCTGTATATTGTATATCGTACTCAGTTAAGATCATCTGCCATCTTGCTATTCTTCCGGAGAGAGCGGGTTTCTCGAAGATGTATTTGATTGGATCCATCTTAGATATCAACAAAGTAGTGTAGGTCAGCATATACTGTCTTAGTCGGCGAGCAGCCCATGCCAAAGCACATCAAGTTTTCTCGAGCAATGAGTATCGTGTCTCACAATCGGTAAACTTTTTTCTAAGGTAGTATATTGCGTGCTCTTTTCGACCAGACTCGTCATGCTGCCCCAACACACACCCTATTGAATTGTTTAGCATTGTTAAGTACAATATCAAAGGTTTTCCTTAAACCGGAGGCATCAGAATTAGCGATTCTTGAAGGTATTCCTTGATTCTTTTGAAAACTGTCTGGCATTCGTCATTCCACTTTACCACTTGATCTTTCTTCAGAAGCTTGAAGATGGGCTCACAAGTAGCAGTTAGATGTGCAATGAACCTGGCGATATAATTCAAGCGTCCCAAGACACCTCTAACTTCCTTCTTTGTACGGGGAGCTGGCATTTCTTGTATGGCCTTTACCTTCGCAGGGTCTACTTAGATGCCTTTGCCGCTGACAATGAAACCCAGGAGCTTACCAGACCTTACCCCAAAGGTGCACTTGTTCGGATTCAACCTTATCTTGTATGTCTTTAACCTGTCAAACAACTTTTGTAAATGATCAAGGTGTTCTTCCTCGGTTTGAGACCTGGCTATCATGTCATCAACATAAACCTTGATCTCATGGTGGATCATATCGTGGAACAAAGCGACCATGGCACGCTGATAAGTTTCCCCAGCATTCTTTAACCCAAAAGGCATCACCTTGTAACCGAAGGTGCCCCACTGTGTGACGAAGTTTGTTTTCTCCATGTCTTCAGGAGCCATCTTGATCTGGCTGTATCCAGAGAAACCATCCATGAAGGAGTTTTATACTGCACGGTGTTGTCAACCAGAACGTCAATGTGAGGAAGTGGGAAGTCATCCTTGGGGCTTTCCCTGTTCATATCTCTGTAATCTACACACATCCGTACCTTACCGTCCTTCTTAGGTACCGGAACAATGTTAGCAACCCACTGTAGATAGGAGGTGACATCTAAGAACCCTGTGTCGAACTACTTCATGACCTCTGCCTTGATCTTCTCTGACATTTCAGGGCGCATACGGAGGACCTTTTGTTTAACCGGAGGACATTCTTCCTTAGTCGGCAGACGATATACCATAATATCAGTGTCTAAACCTGGCATGTCTTCATACGACCAGGCGAAGATCTCAATGTAGTCGTGCAACATTTGTGTTAATCGCTGTTTGATCTTAACTTCCAGATTTTGGCCGATCTTGACTTCTTTTCTGTCTGTCTCCGTGCCCAGGTTTATCGTCTTAACTGGCTCTTCATGAGGCTGTATAGCCCTTTCTTCCTGCTGTAATAATCTAGCAAGTTCTCCAGGCACCTCACAATCATCCTCACCTTCGTCTTCGGCTTGGTTGATCGGATTTTCGAAGTCATAACTGGCAGTAGCAGAGCTATTATCAATGGGATCCAAAGTGAATATGGATCTGCAGTATGATACGTGAGTGTGTGTAAGAGCATAGCTGTTTTGATAAAGTGGAAACGGAAAAGGAAAAACAGAGAGCACAAAATTTGTATGCAAGGAACGTCCAATGTTTTATTGATGATATATGAAATGACAAATAATAGCCCTCACAAACAAAGCCAATATGCCTCGGGCAAGTCACAAGGCTGTAGAGTTTAAATTGTTTATTAAAAATCTCAAAACAAGTAAGACAATTAATGCGGAATAAAAGAAACTAGTATAAAGTCCCTAGCCGTCCAATTACTCGGTCCACCGTTGGTAGTTGGGTAGATCCAACTGTCAATGTCCGAGTCTTCCTTACTGTCTTTAATGGCATTAATTCCCTGATTACTGATGCGTAGGGGAGGTCCTCCAGCCCGAGCGCGTCGAACAACCCTTTGCGCTCCTGAAGTAAAGCCTAAACCAAACTTGTCAGTTTTGTGAGTAAAATCAGGGAGCTATCCCTAATTGGTATACCCACCTTCTTTAACCACTTCTCTGGCGTCTTTGAGGGAATCCATCTTCAGAGGAGGTTTGTTGCTGGTAGTAGTCTCAGTCGATGCCAAGATCCGGGGAACTTCTTCAAAATTATGGCAAGGAGTCTCTATGAATTCCCCGTCCATCTCTTCGTATATGAAGTAGTTGAGGTGGCTCACCATATACTCCTCTTCACCATGCACGGTGACAATCTTCTCTTTTACTGGATACTTCAGCATTTGGTGCAGTGTAGAAGTAACAACCCCAGCTTCATGGATCCAAGGACGACCCAACAAACAAGAGTATGAAGGTCGGATATCCATTACATAGAAAGTGGACTCCAAAGTCTGGGAACCTACTTTGACGGGGATGTCCACTTCTCTATGCACCATTCTTTTCGACCCATCAAAAGCCCTTACCACAATGTTACTAGGCTTTAAGGTCAAGCCTTCACAATCCAACCGATCCAGCGCCTTCTTGGGTAGAACATCCAACAAAGACCCAGTATCTACCAGCACATGAGCCATAGTGGTGCCCCTGCATTCAATCAAGACATGCAGAGCATCATTATGCTTCCTCCCTCTCGGTGTCAAGTCTGCATCTGAAAAACCCAGCCCATTGTTAGCAGTCAGGCTGGCCATACAGTCTTTGAATTGATCGACAGAGGTTTCTTGCGGCATATGCGCAGTCTTGAGGAATGCAATCAAAGCCTTCGCATGGGCCTCGGAGCATAACGGCAGGGACAACATAGATATCTTTGAGGGGGTATGCCCTAGCTGCTCGACCATATTGTAGTCGCTCTTTTTGATTATTTTAAATATTTCCTCTATCTCTTGCTTATAGGCTTTTACGACAATTTTTCTAAGTGCCTCCGTCCGGGCAGGCTCACCTATAACTTCTTTTCCTCGGGTCCCAGATGACTCGACGGTGGGAGTGATAATTGGAGTAAGCACATGAGTAGTAGTTGAAGTACCAGTAGGAATAGCAGATGGAATAACAACAGGCCTAATGACAGTCTTTGGGGAAATCTCGAGAGAGAAAACCCTTCCACTTCTGTTAACCTTGTTGGTCCCGACAATGTTACTGACATCAGGATCAGTCTCTTCATTCTTCAGATCTTGTTTGATGCCATGATAGTACACATCGGCACCATAATGCCAGGGGACAACTTTGTCCGAGGCATACGGGACATGACCAGGAAAGGTGATTATTAACGGAGCGACTCTTGGAGCAGATGTAATCCTAACAGGTCTTCTAGAGGAGACCTTGGAAGGATTAGTGGAAATGGTTATAATAGCAACATCTTCAAACGGGACAATGGGAATCAGAGTTTTCTAGAACAAGATTTCTTTGCTGTCCATCAGACGCTGAACACCTGACTTCAGCAAATGGCAACCAGAAGGTAGAGATGAACACATGTGGAAACCTTCACCACAACCCGAAAATAAACCATCCGTTAACAAATTCTTCTTAACCGTCATAAGAGGAGTAGAAACTTCATCAACTAAGGTTACAAACAGATCGGTATCAACAACATTAACTCCCAAATTGTGCTTAGGCATGGGAGCATTTATGACATTGGGCTTTTCCGGAGCATCAAACTCAATTTCCTTAGCCTCAATCAGATCCTGTACCTTATTTTTCAGAGCCCAACAGTCATTTGTATCGTGGCCAGGACTCTCAGAATGATAGGCACACTGAGCATTTGGATTGTACCAAGGAGATGTGGTATTTGGATTCTTAGGGGCCTCTTTCAAGGTTGCCAAGTTGGATCTCAGTAGATGGGGTGGAACTTTAGCCAACTTCGTGTTAATCAGGGTCAACTGCCGTTGTGGTCTTTCCACCCTTTGTTGATTGTTGCGTTGTGGAGCAACCGCAGGCCTAGGTATCATTACAGCACTTACTGTCTGACGGTGTTCAGCTCTATTTTGACCTCTTGGGCTATATATAGCACTAGCTTCCTTTTTACCAGTGAAAGGCTTCTTTACTGAACTCGAAGAGGCATCTTTCTGTATCTTACCGCTCCGGATCCCAGCTTCTACCCTCTCTCCAGTTAGAATCAGCTCGGTGAAACCAGTTGACGAGTTGTCGATCAAATGATTAAATAATGGACCAGATAGCATCCCAAGAAACATATCGACCAACTCTCTATCAGACAAAGAGGGTTGGAATCTTCCAACCAAGTCTCTCCACTTCTGTGCATAGTCCTTAAAGCCTTCACCTGCACCCTTGGACAAACTCTGGAGTTGAGTACGAGTAGGAGCAAGGTCGGTGTTATATTGATACTACTTATAAAAAGCAGCAGCCAGATCTTCCCAGTTTTGGACATTGGTTCCCTCCAGTTGTAGAACCATTCAAGCTGAGTCCCTGACAGACTGTCTTGAAAGAAGTGAACCCACGAATTTCTATCAGCAGTGTGGGGCTGGATCTTTTTAACGTAGGAACAAAGATGGAGCTTTGGGCAAGACACCCCATCGTACTTTGCAAAAATTGGAGCCTTGAAATTCTGCGGGATGACCACTCCCGACACCAATCCCAATTATTCGAAATCCAACACAAGTATCCTCTGGACTTTCATAGCACTCAGATGATCTTCCAACTGCTTGTCTCTATCCTTAGTAGGAGGATACTTCTCATCATTGTAGTATGTATCATTGTCAGAAACTTCAGGACTGGGGTCCTTTTCCCTTATCTCTCTTTCTTGATTCTCCCCTTTCTTGGATGAAGAGGTCAAATCGACTTGTTGATTTAACGGCCCCCCGAACCTTCTGCCCATATTCATAATACCAGAGACCTTCTTCTTTTTCTTTTTCTCCTTAAGGATGAGGGCTTTTAGATCATCCTGCCCTTTCGCCAAATTTATGAACATCTGTTGGAATTGGGCATTTTGTGCCTGAAGATCTTTGATGCTTTGTTCAGAAGACATTTGTGCGGAAGTAAACAACTGAGAGGATGAGAAACCTGTTATGGTACCTGTTTATGGATGCTATGGATGGGACACGTATGCAATGATTTCAAGGATTCTTAAAGGCTCAAATTTGTATAACCAAAAGGAACACAGGTTAATTTCATTAATAAGTTCGAATTGTTACAAAGAATGCCCTTTAGGCTTACAATTAAACAAAACAAAACTTAAAGCAACAAAAAAAAAAGAAACAAGGTCTCCCAGGAGCGCATCCTCTTTGGTGCGATATAGGCATTTATGTTCCTTTCTTCATGAAGTATCCTAGTGAGCTCCGAGACCTTCTTCTCGCTGGCATAAAGCTGAGCTTCAAACGTGTCCCGCTCCTCTTTGAGTTGAACCCAGGACTTCTGTAACTCTTCATGAGTAGTTGGCATGTCAGGATGAAGACCAAGGAAAGTAGTATCTCCTTCAATAACTGGTTCCACGGTTATTGGTAGGATAGCAGGGTAAGGTATCATAAGACTTTAGGCGCGAGCTCGTACCCATCGGAGATAAGGCTCAAGAGGAATGGAATTCTTGTGCCCTAGCGTCTTGCTATCAATTTTATGCACCATGCCCCAAGCTTCAATGAACCTTTTGCGGTATCCCTGAGCCTCATTCTCATAGTTGAAGGTGATTCCTTGGATAAGCGTATCATGAGGACCATATCTTCTCGCATAACCAAAATGACGCAGTGCCAAACAAGGGTTGTAAGTGATTCCTCCCCTAATGCCTAAGAGAGGGAAATTAGGGAATTCACCATAGCGATCGATGATGGTAACATCTTCTAAGAACTGTGAACACCAATGAATGTCTGAATGTGTAAGGGACATCATCCTACGAGACCATTTCAAACCCTGTTCATTCTTCAAAACAAACCTGGGTAGGTGCGAAATAAACCACCTAGCCAATAGAGGAGTGCAACACAGGAGGGTCCCCCTTCTCTTTAAAGTGCGAGCATGCAGAGAGTGTAGAATATCCCCGAGCAATGTAGGCACCAGATTATGAGACAGAAAAACCTTAATAGCGTTCACATATACGAGTTGATCCGTATTAGGGAAAAGTACCATCCCGTAAATGAGAAGTGCCAGCACATCTTCGAAAGCTTGTAAATCCAGGGTATCCCAAAAATGGTAAGCCTTCTCGAATAGGAACTTAACCAGGATTCCTTGGACATTTCCTCTAGTCTCCCAACTTGTCACTATGTCAGACCGTTGTAAGGACAGAGCTCTAGCAATCTCTTCGGACTTCGGATGTTCTTCCATACCGTTGAAAGGTAACTGACAAGAATAGGTAGCCCCAATAACTTAGAAAATTCCTCCATAGTAGGTACTAGCTGGTAATCCGAGAAGGTGAAACAATGGTGCACAGGATCAAAGAACTGAAACAACACTTTTAACAATTCTTCATCAGGTTTTGCAGTGACCAAGTTGAGCAGCCGACCATGCTTTTTAATAAATGGAGAACTTTCAGGGACCATTAATACCAGGTCCTTTAGTTGGAGAGGCACTTTAACAAGGTTAATATGTATAGTGTTCCTACGGGCGGATGCCATGTCCTACAAAACAAAGCAAAAATGAGCCCTAGGAAATCCTTGAAATGGTTAGTTATGATATGCCATGCTTATGATGTCATGATTATGCTAGAAAATCACATGTATAGCAAACAACAAGAAAGTCACACTAAGTCCTTAGGTTTAAGGCCTGCATGAGTTTTAAGGTCATACCCTCTTGAAGTTGGATTGGTTCAACCTGTCCTATAAATAGTAACCGGGTTCTAAGGGATCTTAATATCACCGATTTTTCCCCCAGCTTCGTTCAATAGGCGATTGAATCGCGACCAAACAAAACTCAAGAGTCAAACCTCAATGAGTGTAGCATCGAGTATCTGTCGACCTTGGGAATACACCAAAGACGTCCATCTCGCTATGTCCTACTGGCCAATTTATGCAATTAAAGGTTCTAAGGTCAGTTGATGCTTCACGACACCACGCGGCGGCCCCGTACTCTCCTTGATTGACTCAAGGGTTACCGGTACCAACCAAAGTGCCACATCAACGTAGCTACTGCTTCAACCGTGTCGGTATACCCCACACAGTTCCCTCACAGTTTATTGCTACTTACCTAAAAGGTGTTCCCTGATCTGGGTGTAGGATCCATAGTAACCCAAACAATCCCTTAAAAGTAAACCAATCAAGACAAGCAATTAAATGACCTAGATCCTAAGGTATACCCCACTTATAATTCCCCAGCAAAGTCGTCAGTTCTGTGATACGGTGGTAGAACCGACTGTATACTGGTTTGCATTTTGTATTTGCAAATGTCGCGGTAAGCAAGAGTCACCACCGACTTTTATTTCATCCAACAAAGGAAAAGGAAAAAGAACAGAAAAAACCTTTTTTGAGATGTTTCTGAGTACGGGGGGTAGATTATAGAAAGGGAAGGTGTTAGCACCCTTTTTATCCATGGTTTTCCATGGGCTCTTAGGTACTTGCTCATTTTTTTAAAATTGCTTGTGTGTGCTTGTTTTGAAAAAGGTTTTACTTCGTGATAACCCTTGTATCGATCCTCAAGAGTGTGACAAAGTTGTTTTTGAAAACTGTTCTGAAAAGTGTTTGGGTCAAATTTGTTTGTTTGAGCAAGTACCTAGGAACTATCTACCTACTCGAAAAAACTCTGTTCGTTTTCCTTTAGACAGCGCTATCCTATTATTAAGGAATAGGTAGCACCGTCGTTGGAGTTTTAAGGGACGTTCGAAGGGACAAGTACGATCACAAAAGCAATGTTAGGAAATTTTAGTAATCATCCTAAAGCCTTAAAGATCTTTTTCCGAGGCAACATCCTAATGGGTCATTTTAGATCTTTTGGGACTAGAGGACGACCACTAACATTCCCTATACTTTGTGACCGTTTACCGAAGGCAACCGGAGTGGAGTAAACCCTAGGAGTGAGCATGTGCAAGTGTATTTTTTTCCAGTTTATTTATCTTTGCACATTTAGGGTTTTCTACTGTATTAATCGCAATTTTTCTTTCCATACATTCCTATTAACATACATCTAACAACTTATAGTTTGCAGAAATTAAAATGTGAGAAATTCAAGTCCTAGCTATTATAAGGCTTTCGTAGATACATAATTATTTTGACTGTAAATAAAGATGCAGAAATTTAAAATCCTAATTACTATTACAAACTCATAGCAGTTACAATAATAGAAGAAGAAAAGGAAAATTAAAGGCGCGCGCGGCGAATTAAATGCGAGAAATAATTGGAAAACCTAAAAATCTAATTTAGAAATTATTTAGGTTATTTTTTGAGAAAAATTAGGTTATGTACAACATTAAATCCTAATTCTAATTATTTTAAATTATAATAAAAAGAATTGAATTACCCTAAACCCTAAACCCTAAATTTAAAAAAAAAATGATTTTTGATGTTTTTATGATTTTGTGATTAAATAAAAAAAACATGATTTTTGGTGTTATTTGAAAAAAAAATTAATAAATAATAAAAGGAATTAAAATAGAAAAAGAAGAGAAATGGGCCTGTTTAAGCAATCAGGGGATGTGCTGCCAAATTCTTGTTAGGCCCAAAGATGGCCCAGGGTTTGGCGTTTGGTCCAGTGCTTCTCTCCTCTGATGGTTCACGGTAGTCTCTCAATGCTGGAGCGTGAGATATGTATGATGATGGATCTAAGGGATGAGATCTGGGGGGCATGGTGGATGCCAGGCTATGAGGCACGCTGGATCTGCCAGGAATTATTCAGAAAATAAGAAAATGTTTGGACCTGGGATCGAACCCAGGTCCCTTGGTTCACATGCCTATACCCCTTTCCATATGCGCTGCATTGTTTATTTGATAAGATAATAACCAAATAATATTATAATGACAACGCACGCTTTATGGATAAAAACGCGCATAAATTCAAATTGGCCAATGGTTGATTGCCACACCTTCATCTTCTTCTCAGAAGTGTCGTTTTAGGTACCAGACTTATACCTACGGACAAAACTCCATAGCTATAAACCTGCAAGCTTCAAAAATTCACAAAATTCATGATAAATTAATTCTAGCTATACCAATTAACTCGTCTTGACCTCACGAGCACCATGGCACCATTTTCTTGGTCCAATTTAACATGTACAGAGAAGCCCAAAAACGGCTTCTTAAACCCTAGCCATGTCAATCATCAATATATGCATCAAAGCGTCAATTAAATCATTCAAGCATGTTATAAATATGTCAATAATCACAAATACATCATTAGAATATGTTGATGATGCAAGAATTGTTGTAATCAATTTTGAAACAAAGGGCAAACCGTGTGAAGGCTATGGGGCGATTCTGGACTTGGGAATGCTTGCAATTGATCGTGTTAGCTTCAGGAGATGTCCAGAAAGTAATTAGAAGCTTTGAATGGCTATGAACCGTCCCCTAGGTTAGAAATCAGATCCACACTATTTATCCAATTTTTTAGTTTTCTTCTTCTGCTCTCACGACTGCAATCCTTGTTCTTTTGGCTTGTGTATGTCCTATATATGCAATGTGATGAATTAGGGCAACAAAAACATATTGAATCTTTTCCAATTATGGAAATTGAATGTGATTTGTTTGCTATATGATATCTTTCCAAAACCATCCTAATCATGCTATTTTTGCCTCAATTTGCCTTGATTTTATTTGATCTTATTAGGCCAACTTGATCTAACAAAAATCAGATCAAAAAACCAATCTTGTATATTTTTTGCCATTTATTTGATTTAATTTAACTTTTAATAAATAAAAATCAAAATAAAATAAATAAATAAAGCAAATAATATGTGGATTATGATTTGGGTCGTGGAGCATGTCTTCAACAAGATACAAACATGAAAAGCTAGGCCCATTTGACAAAAAATGCACTTTTGAGTACATTTGACTTTTGGCAATGTTCCAAAAATGGCCAACTTTGACAATGCATATCTCTTCCAATTTTAACCCTAGAGAGGTGTTATTGGACTTTTTATAAAGCTTAAGATGTCCCCTAAACAACCCTTTTGGTTTCATCTCAATTGGGTATTCCATGTTCATGTAAGAAGCTTTGACCCAAAATGTGTTTTTGTTGACTTTTCAAAAGGGCCTATAATGTAGAAATTCATATCTTTTTATGAGTGCATTTTTTGAACTTGAGGTCTGAAGATGAGTTGTAGGAAATTGGATTCTCTTCAAAATCAGCCTTGAATGAGAAATTTCTGATAAAGTATGAGAAAGTTATGTTTGGTCAAAGTTTGGTTGACTTTTCTTGAGAAACCCTAATTTAGCAACTTTTGAGTTTTGATGAATCAGGAGCATTCCTTGAGGAATCATGATCAACCCTTGATAAAATGATGGATATCACTTGAAAATGTTGATGTTGATCAAAAATCTTAAAATTTTACTGTATGTGGGTCACAATTGACTTTTGACCTAATATAGTTGATTTTCAAGCATCTGAGCAGTTGACTGAGCAAACTTCTTGTGTAAGGCATGAAACTTGGCATGGATGATCTTGAGGACATATCAGGACTATGGAAAATATTTTAGGCCTTTGAAGCTCACCCATCTTGATGAAAATGGAAAACCTAGTTGGAGGTTCCTTGCTTTAGGGGAGAGTTTGTCTGGTTAACTCTTGGGTATCCTTGAGCAAGTGGAGGGTCTTAATGAGCACATGTTGAGTAAAATGGGAGGGAAAATTTTTGGGGTACAACACTATGGAACCTTATCTCAAATTGGTATGAGCTCGCGCTCAGAACCTTATAATTCCGTATATAGCCATCTTACCAATGGTTGTGGAGCCCATCACGAAGGAGATGTTCCTTATACAATTCTCCATCCTGACATGCCCACTGATCTTGAAGAGCTGCAGAGATCCTGGATTCAGTCGAAGAAAGAACGGGATACCTTTAGAGATCATTTCTATGTTAATGAGAAGAAAGTGTTGGAGCTCACGAAGCAACTTCACGAAGAAAAAAGTCTTAATGTCTATCTCGGCACAAAGAGGAAGCGCCCATGGGAAAACTGATTTCTTGTATTTTAGAATTTTTGTCAATTGTAAGCCTAAAAGGCAATTGTATTTTGAATTCTACTAATAAAATATCTATTTCATTATGGTTCACAAATTTAAAGTTCCCGAAGTCCTTGAAAACATCGCATAAGAATATCATACACTTCATTGCATAAGCAGGTATTTCAAGATAGGTTTCTTATTCTTTTCGCTTTTTATTTCAGCAAAAGAAATGGCTCTCGAACAAACAGTGAAGGACCTCCAAGCTTTAAACGCCCAGTTTCAACAAATGTTCCTGGCTCTGGCCTAGGGGCAAGAAGATCTGAAAGCTCTGATCGTCAAAGAGAAGACCAAGAAGGCAAAGAAACCAACTGGTGTCTTGAATTCAGGTAGAAGGTTTAAAGGACCGGCTAAGCGAGTTCTAGATTTCACAACCCCGTCAAATAAGGGGAACAATCAAGAAGAGAAGCCACTAAAAGAAAACAACAACCCAGGGTATGAGGAAGATGAACCTGACTATTCTGAGGAGCAGTATCCTGCTACTGATGATAAATACAATCAGCTGGAGGATCGACTCAATGCTATGGAGATCCAGAGGATACTCGGGCTTGATTTTGAAGAGTTAGGACTGAACTCAGGGGTGGTCATCCCGCAGAAATTCAAGGTTCCTACATTTGCTAAGTACGATGGTGTCTGCTGTTCTAAGCTGCATTTAAGGTCGTATGTCAGGAAGATTTAACCACACACTACTGATAGGAATCTGTGGGTACATTTCTTCCAGGAGAAATTATCAGGGACTCAGCTGGAATGGTTCTATCAACTGGAAAGAACCAACGTTCGTAAATGGGAAGATCTGGCTGCTTCTTTCTACAAGCAGTACCAATATAACGCTGACCTCCCCACAACTCGTATACAATTTCAAAGTATGTCAACGGGTTCCAACGAAGGTTTTAAAGATTATGCCCAAAAGTGGAGAGACCTTGCTGAAAGAATCTAGCCTCCGTTGTCTGATAGAGAGCTGGTGGACGTGTTCTTAGGAACGTTATCTGGTCCATTCTTTAACCATCTGATTGGAAGCTCTTATGTTGGGTTCACTAAACTGATACTGACTGGTGAACGGGTAGAAGCTGGCATCAAAAGTGGGAAAATTTAGAGAGATGCATCCTCCAGTACTGCAAAGAAACCTTTAACTGGAAAAAAGGAGGTCAGTGTTGTTTGTGGCCAAGGAAATCACAACAAAATTGAGCGTCGTCCGAAGATAGGGTTTGTTATGATTTCTAATCCTGCCTCAAACTAGCAACGAAACAATCAGCGCAGGTCGGATGCGCCCAGAAGACAGTTTACCCGGATTAACGTGACCTTATCGCAGGTTTTGCCACATTTGCTTAAGTCCAATTTGGTGACCCTAAAGGAGGCTCCTAAGGATCCCAATACTGCATCTCCTTGCTACAACCCAAAATCTCAATGTTCCTACCACTCAGACAGCCCGGGCCATGATACAAATGATTGTTGGGCCCTGAAGAACAAAGTGCAAGATCTCATTGAGGCGAAGGAGATTGAGTTTGATCCTCCTAAGACCCCCAACGTCATAATTGCACCAATGCCCAAGCATGAACCGAGAATCAATGCTATTGATGTTGTTTCCGCTACAGAGGATGCTGGCAGCGATTATGACCTGGACAAGTGGATCTTCCCAACCATCAGCGGTGGACTCAACAATTGGGAGGCCCAAGATTTTGTGCCCATTAATTTTATTCAAGAGTAATTTGTATTTTTGTTTTTGAGGATATGTAATATTTGAAAATTGAAACTTTAAAGCCTTGTGTCTTACCCGAGGCACAATGGTATTTTTGTGAGGGTCATTGCTTCATTTTCATATGTCATTAATAAAACATTGGACGTTTTGCATTCAAATTTTACACTCTTTGTATTTCTTTTCTGCCTTTTTACTTTATCAAAAAATATACAGCTATGCTCTTACACACACCCACATATCAAACTACAGATCCACATCCACTCTGAATGCCATTGATAACGGTTCTGCTATTGCCAATTATGACTTTGAAAATCCGATCTACCAAGCCGAGGATGAAGGTGAGGAATATTGTGAAGTACCAGGAGAACTTTCTAGACTATTACAGCAAGAAGAAAGGGAAATACAACTTCATTAAGAACCGGTTGAGACAATTAACTTGGGTACTGAAGATGACAAGAAAGAAGTCAAGATAGGTGCCGATCTAGACATAGTTTCAAGGAGCCGTTAATTCAGATGCTACATGACTATGTTGAGGTTTTTCCTGGTCATCCGAAGACATGCCAGGATTTGACACCGACATTGTGGTTCATCGCCTACCGACGAAAGAGGATTGCCCTCCCGTGAAACAGAAGGTTCGCCATATGCGGCCTGAGATGTCAGAAAAGATCAAGGCTGAAGTCATGAAACTGTTCAATGCTGGTTTCTTAGCCGTCACCTCTTATCCATAATGGGTTGCTAACGTGGTTCCAGTACCTAAGAAGGACGGTAAAGTACGTATGCGCGTGGATTACAGAGACCTGAATAGGGTAAGCCCCAAGGATGACTTTCCGCTTCCCCATATTGATGTTCTGGTTGACAACACCGCATAGCATAAGGTATTCTCCTTCATGGATGGTTTCTCTGGATACAATCAGATCAAAATGGCACCTGAGGACATGGAGAAAGTGACCTTTGTCACACAGTGGGGCACTTTCTTTTACAAAGTTATGCCATTTGGGTTAAAGAACACCGAGGTAACCTATCAGTGTGCCATGGTAGCTTTGTTTCATGATATGATCCATCACGAGATAGAGGTCTACGTTGATGATATGATATCCAGGTCTCAAACTGAAGAAGAGCACCTCGATCACCTACAGAAGCTATTTGAAAGGTTGAAAAAGTACAAACTGAGGTTGAACCTGAATAAGTGCACCTTTGGACTAAGATCTGGTAAGCTCTTAGGCTTCGTTGTCAGTGGCAAAGGTATTGAAGTTGACCCTGCAAAGGTTAAATCTATACAAGAAATTCCAACTCCTCGCACTAAGAAGGAGGTCAGGGGATTCTTGGGACGTCTAAACTACTTTGCCAAGTTCATTTCCCATCTAACTGCTACTTATGAGCCAATCTTCAAATTACTGAAGAAAGATCAAGCAGTGAAGTGGAACAACGATTGCCAGATCGCCTTTGACAAAATCAAGGAATATCTTCAAGAGCTTTCAATATTGATGCCACCAGTTGAAGGAAGACCTCTGATCATGTACTTAACAGTGTTAGAGAACTCAGTGGGGTGTGTGTTGGGGAAACATGACGAGTCTGGTCAAAAAGAGCATGCAATATACTACCTTAGCAAAAAATTTGCCGACTGTGAAACAAGATACTCACTACTCGAGAAAACTTGCTGCACTTTGGCATGGGCTGCTCGCCGACTAAGACAGTATATGTTGACTGACACTACCTTGTTGATATCTAAAATGGATCCTATCAAGTACATCTTTGAGAAGCCCGCTCTCTCCGGAAGAATAGCAAGATGTAAAATGATCCTGACCAAATACGACATTCTATATACAACCCAAAAAGTAATTAAGGGAAGTGTACCAGCTGATCATTTGGCTCATCAGGACGTGGACGACTACCAATCCATGAATTTTTATTTCCCAGATGAGAACATCATACTAGTAACTGATTGTGAAGAACCTAGACCGGATGAAGGACTTGAAAAAGGATCCCGATGGACTATGGTTTTTGACGGAGCTTCCAACTCTCTTGGCAATGGCATCAGTGTTGTGATCATATCTCCTGAAGGCTGTCATACTCCTTTCACTGCCAGACTTTGTTTCAATTGTACCAACAATATGGTTGAATATGAAGCATGCATCATGGGTCTCAAAGCTGTTGTCGACTTGAGGATCAAATTCTTCAGTGTATTTGGAGACTCGGCCTTAGTAATCATACAAATCAAAGGAGAATGGGAAATAAAACATCCTAATCTCATCACGCACAGAGAGCATGTGTTGACACTGATTCTGCATTTTGAAGAAATTACCTTTGAGCATTTTCCACGAGAGGAAAATCAACTAGCGGACGCGCTAGCTAGCATGTCATCCATGTTCAGGGTCAGTTGGGATAATGAGGCTCCTCAAATCACTATTGAGAGGATGGATGAACCCGCATACTGTCACGAGATTGGTACTGAAGGAGTAGTGGACAAGCCTTGGTTACATGAAGTCAAAAGATATCTCAAAGCCCAAGAGTATCCTGAGGGAGCTTCAGTCAATTATAAGAAGTTTCTAAGAAGGTTCTCTGCCAAGTTCTTTCTCAGTAACGGGGTCCTCTACAAGCGCAACCATGACTCTACCTTGCTTCGGTGTGTAGACATGAGTGAAGTAGAAAAGATTATGGATGATTTGCATGAAGGTACCTTTGGCACCCATTCTAGTGGGCACACAATGGCTAAAAAGATCCTACGGGAAGGATACTATTAGTCCACTATGGAAGCAGACTATTATCAGCATTCACGGACTTGTCCCAAATGCCAGATTTATGCTGATAAAGTGCATGTGCCTCCGGTTCCTCTAAACGTCTTGACTGCTCCTTGGTCGTTCGCAATGTGGGGCATCAACATGATCTGAGATATTAGACCTACAACTTCTAATGGGCACCGCTTTATCCTAGTTGCCATTGATTACTTCATGAAGTGGGTCGAGGAAGCTTTATTTGCTTATGTTACCAAGAACGTTGTGGCCCGATTCATCAGACATAACCTCATCTGTCAGTATGGTATTCCAGAAAGAATTATTACAGATAATAGTACCAATCTCAATAACACTATGATCACTGAGCTCTGCACGCAATTCAAGATCCAGCATCATAACTCTTCTCCTTACCAAACAAATATGAATGGCATTGTAGAAGCTTCTAATAAAAATATCAAGAAGATCATCTAGAAGATGACAGTGACATATAAATACTGGCATGAGATGTTACCATTTTCTCTTCATGGTTACCGTACCACGGTGCACACATCAACAAAGGAAACTCCTTTCTCTCTGGTGTATGATATGGAAGTTGTCCTACCCATTGAAGTCCAGATCCCTTCCTTTAGAATCATGAAGGATGCATGGATTAAAAAAGACGAATGGGTTCAGACTCGACTTGGCCAATTAAACCTGATTGACAAGAAGAAGCTCGCGGCTGCCTGTCGCAGTCAGATGTACCAAAAGTGTATTTTCAAAGCTTTTAATAAGAAGGTCAGACGTCAGGTATATCAGGTTGGTGACCTGGTAATCAAGCGCATTGTACTGCCACAAGGTGATCCCAGGGGCAAATGGACTCCCACACACGAAGGGCCATTTGTGAGCAAGAACATATTTTCTGGTGGAGCCATGATTTTAACCACTATGGACGGTGACGACCTTCCGCAACCTGTAAACGTGGAAATAATTAAAAGATACTACACATGAACAAAGACCTACTAAGTCGAATGGCCTAGGAAAAAATCAGGGCATCCCGACGAACCAAAGGGGTTTGGGTAAAAGTTAGAGATATACATAAAAATATTTGTACACCCGGCAAGTCGAAAACCTGAAAAGGCGGCTTGGGAAAAAAAGGGTATCCCAACAGACTGAAAACCCGAAAGGCCGGTCCAGGAAAAAGTTAGGGATTTAAAGCGTATAACTATGTCCTGTTGGATCACCTTACAACCAATCTTCAGTATCAACTATCAAGCTCAAACGGTACTAATCAATCCAGTCAACTTCGAACAAGCAGCGAAAGAGATGAGACGCTCAAAGACATAAAGGCAATAGCAGAAAGGAACCCAACGGGATTATTTCATACAACTATTTTCTTTGCACACTATTTTGTATTAGTTCATTCTTACAGCGACATTATCTTACGAGGATGTCCGTCTTCTTATACAAAAATGCTTATTCAAGTTAATATAAAGCTATTATTCCTTTGAAAGTGCAAAACTATTTGTTTTTATTTTTCTGTTTTGTTTGGGAAAACGTCCAGTGATTATTTTTGAACATATGCATTTGAATGTGATTACTTATTACAAATATACGCATAAAAAACATAAAGGCAATTACTAATGGCTTTAAGAAATTGGACAATATCTAAGGGCCATCCATAAAATCCCCGCTGATATTTTCTCTAGCAGATACCTTCTCCAGCAGAGACAGAGACATCCTACTACAAGGTCACTGTCGTATTCTTAGTATGTAGCCTAATGATGTCTGGTGTTCTCATATCCCCGGTGGAGCAAGAATCTCCAATTACTGCCCCAACAAAAAAATTCCCCAGTGAAGTCACCAAGCTTCTCAAGATTCCCCATCAGGATTTCAACAAAATCCCTAAGCAGATTACAGAGTTTTCCTTCCCCAACAGAGTTTATTTCTCTAACAATAGGAAATTCGTCTCTCAGCATTTCAACATCAAACAAAATCTGAAGACCTACATTCTTCAACGCCAGCTGCAATCAGGGAATTATTTTCCCTAATCCAACGACACTGCAATAGAACAACTGACACGTTCATACATTGCACTCATGCATCATTTTACAAACATCACGGTGTATGCAGCACAAATGTATATATCACAGTGTTGTACCCCAAAATTTTCCCTCTCACTTATCAATAATTTTCTCATAAGATCTCCTTAGGCTCAAGACTGCACTAGGGTTTGATCAGCTCAAGACACCTCCTTATGCACTAATGACCAAAATTAGAGTTTGAGTTTGCACAAGGATTTTTGGACTATCAATGCTTCATATGACTTTCATGGACCATCATGGACCCCCAAGATCACTCATGTCAAGTTTCAAGCCTTGGATCACACTTTTGATCAGTCAATTGAATAGTTGACCTAAAAATCAGCTGTATTGGGGAAAAAGTCAACCATAGCCAATTTACAGTCAAACTTCATAATTTTTTATCCACATCAACATTTTAGGCTCATATGTATCATTTGATCAAGTTTGGACCATAATTCCTCAAGAAATTTGATCAAATATTCAAAAGGGCAAAATGGTCAAAATTAGGGTTTTGATTGAGAAGGGGCAATTTCTGATTTTTGACCTAGAAAATGGTCAATTGGTTTAACGCATAATCTCAAAAGTCCAATTGCATCATTTTGACCTAATGGCAAAGTTCAAAACATTGCAAGTCCATTGGATTGACAGATGAATTTCCCAGTCAACTGATCAAAAGTCAACTGTATACTGAAAAGTCAAACTTTGAATTTTTGGTCAAATTCAAGTGCCAAAGATAATAATTCATCAAAACATGCCGAAATAGGAAACTTATTCATCAAGAAATCAAGAATTTAAGATTTCATCTTAAAATGTTAAAATTTCTTAATTTAGAAATTTTTCGAAGTATGAAAATTTTCTTATTTTTCATAACTTTAAGCCAAGTTTACACCATGATGCAAGATGATTCAAGAGAAACTTCCAAAATGGAAGTTGTATATCTCCATGAAATTTACAAATCTGATTCACACAAATTCTCCTAAAATTTCTTGGATCTCAAGTTATAATTTTGTTAATACATGCTCATGAACTAAAAAAAGACTTAGTGAAAGGATAATCGAAGGCAATTTTTCACATAGTTCCAAGGGGAGTCTTCAAAAGAAATTCAAAGATTAATTTAAGAGCACATTTCAAGCTTTCCAAAATGTCCAAGAACTCCTTGAGATCATTCCTGAGCAAGGATAATCGAAGGCAAGAAGTTGGTGTTTTTTCACTTGGATTACAAGCCATTTTGTGAAGAACACTTGATCCAATCTTCAAGCATCTTGTACAAATCTTGATTTTCAGGCTTCAAACTTGACAATCACTCAATAATTTAATGCTTACACAACTGATAGAGCCATTGTCCAAGCATTTGAGCCATTATCCAAGTTGCATTTCCATTTTTGGAAGAAAGTCACCACTTCCATTTTGGAAAAGTGACTTTAATCACAATGTTAACTCTTCTTGAGCCCATACATTGTTGTTTCTGACTCAAAAGCATTCAAAAGCAATAAGAAACATGCCTACAACCTGCTAACCACCCTGCAAACCCTTGTACTCCACATTGAAACCATGTTTGTCAACTTTTCTTCAAAAACAAGTAACCAAGCCATAACATGTGATTTCAACTTCTGAGTTGTTTCAAGCCTCAAAACCTCTTGCCTATAAGTACAAACACTATTTGCAAGATGACACACGAATGCTAGTGCTCTGAAACTATCTCAAACACTCAAAAAATCATAAATCTGCTCAAGAACACCATTGATACACATTTTTGAACCAAAGCTCATCTTCTTCATTTCCACTCTTGCGTTTTGAAAACTAATCATTCAAACACCTTCTATACACCATACCAAAGAAATCCAGGCCCCTGTTTCAAGACTGTAACTCCTCCATCACTATCCAGCATTTTCAAATATCAAGCTTGCAGGCTGACTTGAGTAGAGATATTAGGGGACTTTCAAGGCAAAGTAGGAGTTGGAATACACTCAAGGAGGTCCAGGCAAGCTAAACAGATCCCCAGGCCATCTCAAAAGTTGTCAAACTCCATTCACGACTCCAGCTGCAAGATGTAAATTTTCAAACTTCTATCTCTTCATACAAGCATCATTTGATCCTGATTTGTGAAGATAAAATGTAGATATCTTTGCTCTAAAGCTGACTATGTTTATAGTTCCCATTTATATTGACTGTGTATAGAGAATTTTGGATTTGAAATTTCTGAGAAAATTAGGTTTCAATTTAGGGCCAGCAAAATTATTTTTTATCTTTGACTTTTAGCTTACATAAGTTATATGGTTGGATTCGTAGGAAGAAACACCACAACTTTCTCGTTTGAACTTTCCATTTTTGTGGAGAGATGAGGAAGATACAGGTGGTCCGGCTAGGCGCGAGGTTGAAGACGAAGTTGCCTTCAGAAAGCTGTTTCTAATATATATTTATGGTTTGGCTATATAACCAGATGAAACAGCCACCCCAGTGGCAAGCGCGCGTGTACTAAGTCACTTCTTACCTAAAGGGCGAGGGTTTGAACCAATGTGAACCCCCCCCCCCCCCTTTTGCATTTTTTCATATTTTCGGTTTCCCTAACATTTTTTTGCAGGCGCTGGGCCCTTTGGGTCTGGCAGTGTTTTTATTTTATTTTTTGCTAGCTCACGTCCCTGCCTACTTTTGGCACCCCCTGGGCCATTATTTTTATTTACTTATTTATTTCATTTTTCCTTTTAAATATATTTTCTAAAATACTAAAAATCATGAAAAATACATAAAAAAATGATATATTTTATATTTTGACTTATTTTATTTTATTTTCCCATGAACCAAAATATTTTATTTACTATACTTTATTTATTTTTCTTATAAATTCAATTAATGTTATATTTCTTCATACCATTTAAAATACATTATTTAAATACCAAAAAAGACTAAAAATATTTTTAACACCATATATTATTTTCAAGACAAAAATACAAAAAAATTCTTTTTCTTTAAACTTATTTTCTTTTAATCAATTAAATAGAATTAGGGTTTTATTCAAAAATCTTTTCTTAATTAATTTATTTTCTTAATTAATTTAAGTTAATTTAATTTAATTATTTTTTCTCTAATTAGGTTTAGGTTAAAACCTCCTTCATATAAAAATCCAAACACAAAAATCATTTCTTACAATTTGCATTTGTACTTTATATATTTCTTCAATTATTTGTACATATTCAATTTGGTTGTAATAGATTAATTAGGTTTATATTATTGCAATTCCACAAATGTTGTAATAGCGTAGTAACTTTAAATTTCGCAATTTATCGCTTTTACATAACATGCTAGTAATTAGGGATTGTATGGAAAGAATAAAATCAATCAAGTAGAAAACCCTAATTCAAGACAAAATCAAGCATGAAAATAACACACTTGCACACAAGCACCCCTAGGGTAAAATCCACTTGGTTGCCTTACAAAATGGCCATATTACGCATGTGAGGTATCTTAGCAAAAACAAACAAAAACAAGATCATAGTCCCTCAGTGACGTTATCTAAGTTGCCTTACAAATGATCTTAGTCCCTAAAAAAGAAAGCTAAGATACCTTGAAACATTGCTAATCATGGCTATACGATGACCCATGCCCGTCCCGTTTACATCCAAGGATAGGGTTTCTTACCAAATAAATGGTAAGACAACAATGCCAAAGTAAAAGAAAAATAAACAAGAAAGACATTTGAGTAGGTAGATTGCTCCTAATTACTTGCTCCATTTCAAAACAAACATCCTTGCTATTTTCAAAAACAAACACACACATTTTCAAACATCTTACAAACATTGAAAACAATTTCAAAAGATCAAACATCTTTGTATACATTCTTACGAACGAGAATCATTACAAAGATTGCCTAAACAATGGCCTCTTTACAAAATACTTTCAAAAACCACACAAAGCACAATTTCAAACAAAAGCAAGTGATCTAGAAAGTAATTAAGAGCCCATGGATAACCATGGGTGAAAAGGGTGCTAATACCTTCCCTTTTCATAATCTACCCCCCGAACTCAAGAAACAATCTCAAAGATCTTTCCTGTGCTTTTTCACCTTTCCTTTTGGATAAAAGAAAAGTCAGTGGAGACTCTTGCTAATCGCAACATTTACGATAAAACGCAAAACCCTCAAGTCAGTTCTCCCACAGTATCACAGAACTGGCGACTCTGTTGGGGATTATTCTAAAAGTGGGGTTACCTTAGGGATAGATCACATTTATTTGCTTACATTGTTTGACTTTTATGCTTTACATTATGGTTCTTTGTTTGGGTTTGAATCCTTTACCCGGATTTGGGATACATTATAGGTAAGTAGTAATAAGTTGTGGAAATTGTGCAGGGTATACCGACATGGTCTAAGAAATAGCTATGTTAGTGCAACATATTTGTGGGTACCGGTAGACTTTGAGTTAATCAAAGAGAATACAGGGCCGCTGAGTGATTTCATGAAGCACTAATGAACTCTTAGAACCCTTACTTAACCAACTTGGCCTTTAGGATGTAGTGAGATGACCGGCTTTGGTGCAGTCTGAAGTTGGTAGATACTCGATACTACACTCATTGAGGTTTGGTTTCTTGGGATATTTCGGTCGCCATTAAAGAGGCTTGTGCTGAAACAATGACCAAGGAAACAAACCAGTGATATTGAGCTCCTTAGAACCCAATTACTATTACTAGGAAATGTTTAAGCCAACTAAACTTCAAGAGGGTACTTACCTATAAAACTCCATGCAAGCCTAAACCTAAGGATTTGTTTGTTTTGTTTGTATATGCATACTTGTACATAACATCATGAACATCATGAACATCATATACATCCACTAACCATTTCAAGGATTTTAGGATTCGTCTTTGTTCTTGTTTTGTAGGATATGGATTCTCTTCGTATAAAAACTATTCAAGTCAACCTTGTAAGAATCCCTCCACAACTTAAGTAGCTAGCTTCAGGGATTCCTGAAAACTCTCCATTTACCGAGAGACATGGTCGCCTACTCAACTTGGTCACCTCCAACACAGATGATGACGTGATGAAGGTGCTTTTTCAGTTCTTTGATCCTTTACACCATTGCTTCACATTTCCCGACTATCAACTTGTGCCAACTTTGGAAGAATTATCCCAACTCTTGAGGATTCCCATTCTCAATCAACTACCTTTCAACGGTACAGAAAGAGACCCAAAGCTAGAAGAGATTGCTCAAGCTTTACACTTGCACTCATTTGATATCACAACTCATTGGGAAACAAGGAGTGGTGTCAAAGTTTTCTTAGCAAAGTTCTTGTTCGAGAAAGCCCAAAGCTGTTGGAAATCCTTGGATTTGCAAGCCTTTGAAGAAATTGTGGCTCTCCTCATCTATGGGGTGGTTTTGTTTCCAAATCCTGACCAACTCATAGATGTCAACACCGTCAAAATCTTCATATCCCGCAACCCGGTGCCTACATTGCTAGGAGATATCCTACACTCTTTTCAGACTCGCACAATGAGGAAAAGAGGTGTCCTTATGTGTTGCACTCCTCTCTTGGCAAGATGGTTCATTTCACATCTTCCCCAATCTATATTAAAAAATGAGCAAGGTTCAAGGTGGTCACAAAGGTTGATGACGCTCAAACATTCAGACATTCATTAGTGTTCCCGATCCAAAGAGAATGTTATCATTATCGACCATTATGGGGAATTTCCTAATGTCCCTTTACTTGGCATTAGAGAGGGTATCACCTACAACCCTTGTTTAGCTTTAAAACAGTTTGGTTACGTCCGAAGGGATGGCCCGTACGAGATGCTGATTCAAGGTTTGGTATTTGACTACGACAACGATGATCAAGGTCTTTGCCAGAGATTTATCCAAGCTTGGACGATGTTGAATAAGGTGGATAGCAATACTTTGGGGCATAAAAATTCCATCCTTCTTGAGCCTTACCTCAAATGGGTACGAACTCGTGCTCAGAGTCTTATGATGCCTTACCCCTCCATTCTCCAGGTAATCATTGAGCCTATCATGGAAGGAGATTTTCCATACACTATCCTACATCCTGATATGCCCACCTCTCTTGAAGATCTACAAAGATATTGGATATAAATCAAGGGGGAGCGAGATACTTTCGAAGCCCAATTCTACGCAAGCGAGAAGAAGGTTTTGGAACTCACTAGGCTACTTCATGAGGAGCAGACTCTCAATGCCTAAATTGCACCAAAGAAGATGCGTACTACCTTTCTATATTAGAGTTTTTGTATTACTTTTCTCAAGGAGCATTGATGTACTCAAGCTTTAATTTATTAATATAACGTGTGTTTCCTTTTTGTCTAAAACAAATATGAATCTTAAAATCCTTGAAATCATTACATATGCATATACCATTCATCATAACATAAGCAGGTCTTTTGCAGTAAGTCTCCTCATCTCTCTACTGTTTATTTCAGTAAGATGGATCTCGAGTAAACAGTGAAGGACCTCCAAGCTCAGAATACACAGTTTCAACAGTTGCTCTTGACCCTAGCCAAGGGACAAGAAGAGCTGAAGACTTTGCTAGCTAAGGAGAGGAAAAAGAAAACAAAAAAGGTAACCGGAGTCCTAAACATGGGAAGAAGATTTCATGGGCAGACAAGAAGGAACTTCGACTTTGCAACAACATCCGGTGAAAGAGACAATCAAGATGGGAAAGGCAAGGAAACAGTTGTCCCGTCAGAATCAGAAGAGGAAGAGGAAGAAGAAGATTATTCTGAAGAATAATACCCTCCAGCTGATGACAAGTATAAACATCTCGAAGAGCGGTTGAGTGCGATGGAAATCCAAAAAGTGCCTGGTTTAGACTTTGAGGAATTGGGGCTAGTATCGGGGATTGTCATTCCTCCGAAATTCAAAGCACCTGTGTTCGCCAAGTATGACGGAGTCTCATGCCCTAAAATGCATCTCCGGTTATATGTAACGAAAATCCAGCCCCATACCGCTGACAAAGACTTATGGGTACATTTCTTCCAAGACAGCCTGTCTGGAACTCAACTTGACTGGTTTTACCAACTAGAAAGAGCCAACGTTCACAATTAGGAAGATCTTGTTGCAGCCTTTTACAAACAATACCAATATAATGCTGATCTTGCGCCTACCCGTACTTAACTCCAGAGTATGGCCATGGTGTCCAATGAAGGTTTCAAGGATTATGCGCAAAAATTGAGAGACTTGGCTGGAAGAGTTCAACCCCCTCTATCTGAGAGGGAATTGGTAGACATGTTCTTGGGCACCCTGTCCGGTCCATTCTTCAACCACCTGATTGGGAATTCTGTTGTTGGATTTACAGATTTAGTCTTGACCGGGGAAAGAATAGAAGCTGGCATCAAGTCAGGGAAAATACATAATGGTGACTCCTCGAACATTGAGAAGAAACCATCCAAGAGAGAAT
This sequence comes from Vicia faba, assembly GCA_948472305.1. Classification (NCBI taxonomy): domain Eukaryota; kingdom Viridiplantae; phylum Streptophyta; class Magnoliopsida; order Fabales; family Fabaceae; genus Vicia; species Vicia faba. The sequence continues at coordinate 177,246,025 of OX451741.1, read as the reverse complement.
CTAGTGCTGTCAACGCGGTAGCTATTGCAAAGCCGGCCGGTGCTCCTCAGCATCGCAGTCAACAAAGGGAAGAAAGACCTAAGAGGCAATTTACTCCCCTCGGCATGACCTTGTCACAGATATTGCCACAGCTGCTGGAAACCAGGTTGGTAACTCTCATGGATCCCCCGAAGAATCCTAACAGGACACCTTCAAGGTACAATCCCAATGCTCGCTGCACCTATCATTCCGACAGCCCGGGGCATGCTACAGATGACTGTTGGACTTTGAGAAACAAGGTTCAAGATCTGATCGACGCGAAGGAAGTCCAGCTCGACTCTCCAGAGGCTCCCAACGTGATCACTGCTTCCATGCCAAAACATGGCTAGGATAGAAAGCACTTTTTTTGTTCATTTGAATTCAAGTTGTAATTTTCTTTTGATTGTTCAAACATTTACTCATGTTAAACATTGTTATTTCTTTAATGCATCGCATATGTCTGTTTTGAAACAATATATTCGTATTCACTAAATGCAAATTATTTTCATATTTTTTCTGATGATTAACTCTCAAATAATAATTCTAAGCCTCTTGAGGGAGGATGACGAAAACGATACCACAATCTACAGTATGCTTTTGAACAGACCCCGCTGATGAGGTACATGCATTGTTTCAATTCCTAAACACTGGAGTTATAAGGATGATAATCCCTCGTCAACCCATTTGAGCCAAAGAAGTAGGAGTTTTTCTTTTCGAAATTTAAAACCCTTAATCATAACCTGGGGCAGGGTAGTCTCTCAGTTGATCCAAGTGCATAACGAATGGCACTAAAGAGGTCCTTACAAAAAAGAAAGACAGTGATGGTTCCGAATAATCAATAAAGAAAGGCAGTCATTATCTCAAAAAATAAAAAACCCATTAAGTCGAAACCCATGAAGGAGACTTACAAAACTGGGGCATCCCGCTGACTGTAATTCCAAAAAAGGAAACAGTTCAGGAAAAAAAGGAAAGGGATAACAAAAATAAAAAAGAAAGAGGTCATACAAACCCTCAACAAAAGGAATGACTGCCTATTCAAAATAAATCATCAACATCCGAATCATCACCGGAAAATCAGAGCAAAGACTCAAACAAGGTCTAACGTATGATCAACTGAGTTTAGGTTTGGAGAACATCACGAAGAGCGGGTGGGTACAAACAAAATTTGAGCCTTTATCCTTTGTTTCTTAAACCGTGAACCAGGCCACGTTATAACCCTCAAAAGTCCTAGCTGAAGCATGGGTTAGTTCGAAAGCATACTGTTACAAAAGGTATCCTGACTCCTTAAGGCTCGTAATAAACTAACGAGTTGACATCACGTTTTACAAACATTCACTTGTTTTATGAAAGAGAATGCATTTTCAAAATCTTCAAGACAGACATAAGCTTTGCATTTTTAACATAACTTTGTTTGCATATGACTTTTTGTTTGAACAGCAGGAAAATTCGCACGATGAATGCCTAATGAACGAAAGCACCTCCAATCAAGGGGCATGATATAATCATGGTCTGTAATCTGGGGCAGTCCAATCAAGATCCGGAGAATCTCTCAAAGGCCAAATAGCCTGGGGAAAATCTCCGCCTGAGTCACTTGGGGCATTTCAACAATAAATCTTGCCTGGTCAAAAATCTTCTGGTGGCATGACAAAATATTTCTAACAGGGGCAACTCCCTACATTCTGAGAGCGTGGACCTAGTCGAAAAAATACTACGCAAAATCAAAGACCCGCTAGGTTGACACACCTAGGCAAAAATAAGGGCTTCCCGGCGAACCAAAAGGGTTCGGGCAAAAATAAGGGATGAAATGAAAAAAATCTGTACACCCGGCAAGTCGAAAACCTGAAAAGGCGGCTTGGGAAAAAATGGGTATCCCGGTGGACTGAAAACCCGAAAGGGCGGTCCAGGAAAAAGTTAGTGATCAAAGCGTACGACTATGTCCCGGCATCTCGTCACTTGCCTACCAGAAGAAGATTTGTCAATCGGCAGTCATCAAACACCTTCACAGGTACCTTCTTCTCCAACAGAAACTGGGGCAATAATGAGTTGTCTAAATGATCCGGTTGCTCTGTCCACCGAAGTACCAAGGTAAGTTCAGCTGAAGAATGCGACCAAGATACCTTCACTCCCTGCAGAGCGAACGCGTCTCCCCAGATTTTATTCAAAGGTTATTTCTCCACCAGAGCTTATAACTGGGTTATCCTCAGCTAAAAGCCACGGAAAGATCGTCCTCGGCGAAGTCTTCCTATCCCCAGCGGAGCTCATCAAAACTTTCATCATAACATATCAATGGTATCCCCAACGGAGTTATCATCAACCTCAATGAAGTACCTCTCTTTCCCCATAGAGTTACCTCCCCGCAGAGTAATCTATTCGCCAAGTTTATTCCCCAACGGAGTCATCTTCTCCTACCGGTATTCTTGCAATCATCATCCCCAACGGAAACGAAGAATCTCACTCTTCAACATCAGCCCAGGATTTGACTTCCCGGCATCCGTCAAGGATCTATTTTCCTAGACAAAGATACCTTCATAAACATCACGTTGTTATACATCATGATACATGCATACAATCTCATGTGTTGAAAAATATTATTGCTTGATCCATATCATGCATTGCATAGGACTGACCTTTACCTTTCAGGAAGGATACAGTTAAAAGATCAGCCATGTAGACGAATACAGTCAAAAGAGACCAACCCAGTCAAAGAATACAAATCCAGTTAAATCAATGCCTAAAGATTTCTCTGATACAACTCGTCGTTATAGACACTCGTCGTTATAGACACTCGTCGTTATAGACACTCGTCGTCATAGACACTCGTCGTTATAGACACTCGTCGTTATAGACACTCGTCGTTATAGACACTCGTCGTTATAGACACTCGTCGTTATAGACACTCGTCGTCATAGACACTCGTCGTTATAGACACTCGTCGTTATAGACACTCGTCGTTATAGACACTCGTCGTTATAGACACTCGTCGTTATAGACACTCGTCGTTATAGACACTCGTCGTTATAGACACTCGTCGTTATAGACACTCGTCGTTATAGACACTCGTCGTTATAGACACTCGTCGTTATAGACACTCGTCGTTATAGACACTCGTCGTTATAGACACTCGTCGTCATAGACACTCGTTATTATAGACACTCGTCGTTATAGACACTCGTCGTTATAGACACTCGTCGTTATAGACACTCGTCGTTATAGACACTCGTCGTTATAGACACTCGTCGTCATAGACACTCGTTGTCATAAACACTCTTCGTTATAGACACTCGTCGTTATAGACACTCGTCGTTAAAGACCACCTGTCAATGGAAATAACCTGTCAGTAGAGACAACTCACCAACCTTTCTGAATACCAGATCCGATTCCTGAATCTTGCCAGGGTGTATCCGTTGAAGACTAACATTACCAGACTCGATTCCTGTATCTCGCCAGGGCACGTCTGAAGAATTCGAAGATCCAGCTCCTGTAACCAGTCAGGACACATCTATACCAAGCATCTGAAGACCAGCTCCTGCAACATGTCAGGTACTCATTTTTCTTTTGCAGGTACGCAAGTTCTCGCTAATCTCTTGTGCGATCAACATCCAGATGGCATCTATAAGCCCATCATCCTATTCATCAACCTCTAAATGGCATCTATAAGCCCATTCCATCACACTGCTACTATGTGAGCGCAAATTTCTGGGCACTCTAGTGTTCAATCATCTTCCACCCTCGGATTACGAAAGGCACGTCAGCCAATCTGCATCCTCAGGTCTAAGAAGATTGAACAGGGGCAATTGTTGTACCCCAAAATTTGCCCTCCCATATTCTTCAAGAAATTGCCAAATCATGCTTCAAAATTCCCCAAGGGTTGCACAGTTCAAGGGCCTCCTAACAGTCAAGGTTAGGGTTTTGGTTCTGATCAAGAAAATGAAGTTTCCAAGGGTCCAATCAATTCCCACATGCCTACAAACATGGTCAAGCATCCTCATATCAGGTTTCAAGACTTTCAGCACAAAATTGCACAGTCAAAACCCTAATTGCACTACAGTCAACTGTAGGGGCAAAATGGTCATTTGACAGTCAAAAGTTCAAATTTTTGGTCAACATCTCATTTTGAAGCCACAAACATCATTTGATCAATGATTTATCATGATTCTCAAAGCTTGGCTCAAAAATCATCAAGATGCAAAAGTTTCCTTATTTGGACAGCTGAAAAAGTCAACTGTAAATTGACCAGGGCATAACTTTCACATGGATTATCAGAAAAATTCCATCCAAAGCTCATTTTGAAGAAAAAGACATTTCCTACAACTCATCTTCATACTTCAAGTCCAAGAAATGTTCTCACAAAAAGTTATCAATTTCAACATTATAGGTCATTTTGAAAAGTCAACAAAAAGGGACTTTAAGTCAAAGGCCATAACTTGAGATTGGTAAATCAAAATGACATGGGACCAAAGGTATTGGTTAGAGGACTCAAAGACCTTTCCAAAATGTCCATGAACATGAGCAAAGCTTTAAAATTGAGCAAGTTATGCCTTGTGGAAGTTGGGAAATTTTTGGATATTTTGAAAAGTCAACTTTGCTTCAAATGACCTAAAATTGCTAATGGGCCTATTTTCCTTCCACAATTCATCATCCAAGGCATGTGCACGACCACTTGGCCCAAAGGGAAGTTTTTCTTCATTTTTTATTTATTTATTTGAATTTCTATTAATAATAATTCATTTAAATCAATTAAATACATGAAAAATAATTAACCTAAGTTTTTCAATCTTTTTGTGCACATAATATCTTCAAAAATTCGTGCATAATCAAATATGGAAAGATTTGAAGAGAATTGGTCATGATTGGTACAAAATAGCATTGAAAATATTGAAAAAAGATCTTTGAAAATCAAATCTCTAAAACCATGAATGCCAAGGATTTGGATTGTTTTCTTTGACCTAATTCACTCATACATAAGTACAGAAGCAAGACCTAATGCCATTAACCACGAAGCTGCGCCAGAATCCCATTATCAAACTCAAGCTTTTTTGCAAAAAAACTCAATTCTGAAAACCTAGTTCTAGGGCGATTCAAGGCAAGATTTTGATCTCATTAGCTTGCTAAGGCTTCATAGAAGGATTTTGTATCAAAAACCACAAGCTTTCGTGCCCAGAAACGTGAGGACAATCTCATCTGTACCGAAAAATTTTCATACTCGTGCATCTCAATTCATGTGCTTTTTGCAAATTTTAACATGTGATTTATATTCCTTATGCAATTCTGATGCTAACCCAATAGTTTGATTTTGTTTTCGTGCCCTATATGAAGATTTGCCATTAACAATATTTAGGGTTTGTGAAGCTTGGAATTAGGGGTTTTAAAGTAAGGAAAAATTGGCCTTCAAGACTCACACCATTGAATCGAGCATGTCTGGACGAACAGAAATAAGCCCTCGCGCCTAATTTATGATGATCCCTGGGCTATTCGCTATTTTCCAAAAGCATGCCTAAGGGAACACTATGAAAACCGTGGCCTATGTTTTATGTTTCAGGAACGAGGAAGAAGAAGACTCGGTGGCCGGTTCTGGTTGGTCCGTTCAAAATCGCGCGCCAAAGATCCACTAACGCGTTGGTTTATTTTATATTCATTATTTGTTATTATTTATACAAAGAAAACAAATAGCAGGGTTGGCAAGCGCGTTGGCTGGTAATCTCTAGGACCTGGGTTCGATCCCAGGTCCCCACCCTTTCCATATATTTTTTTTCAATTGATATTCATGTGCAGGATCAACGTTGTGGTCCATGATGTACCCTCACAATCCAACCATCCACGCGTCCAACCTCATCAATTCAAAGGCACAGATTTGGAGACCATGGTAAGCCCTGGTCAACGCTGATGCACGCTAGGGTCAGAGTCAACGAGGCCATGCTGTAATGGGCCATAATTATTGAACATACCTCCACTTTGGGGACTGATACCCCCCTAGGTTTGCCATTTTATTAATTTTTTTCTTTTTATTAATTCTATTCTCTTTTAATTATTGTCTTCTTAATTAATTTATTATTTTTCATAAAAAACACAAAACCATAAAAAATCAGAAAAGAAAAAAATAATAAATATTTTTTTTATTTTAAATATTTCTTGTAAATAAATTCATAAATTAACTAGTTTTAAATTAGGTTTTAATTTTAATTTTTTTAATAAAAATCTCAAAAATATAGAATTAGGGTTTATGATAATTTTTGTCCCTTTTTATTTTTTTCATAATTAAATATTTACTATTATTTATTTTTGTAATTAAATTGCAATAAAATAATTAGGGTTAATTTTAGGATTAAAACTTTAATGTGTTTTCTTAACAAATAAAAACTGTAGAATTAGGTTTAATTTTAATTAATTCTTTTTCATTAAAATCACAAAATACCAAAAAATACCAAAAAGACAATTTCCTTTCCTTTAAATTTTAATTAATTCATCGTTTAATTTAATTTTGCAAAAAGGGTCCAACGCCCTCGTTTAGTTCTTATTTAATTCGCGTGTTTATTTCTTTTTCTTTATAATATTTATGTATCTCTCCCAAGGCCTTGTAATTAATTGCTCGCACTTTTCTTTTAATTCTTTATTTTCATTAATTCTTTATTTTTCTGTCAAATCGGGTTCGAGAAATTTTGGCGATGTGGACCCGCGCCTTTTGTAATAGCTTAGAATTCTTATTTCTCGCAACTTTTAATTGTTAATCAAGGCATGAAAGAATGTATGGACAAAAAATAAAAACAAACGCTAGATCATCAATAACAGGACAAAAGACAAAAATATCTGAAAACGGCACACAAATCACACACCACCCCTAGGGTACACCTCACTGTTGCCTTGCCTCGAAAGGTGATCGTCGAGTAGAGGATGTCTTAGTAAGTCCTCATGATCCGGGAACCTGGCATGAGGGTAGCTTCTAAGGTGTCTTCCCATTGCTCTGGTGATCACCATGTCCCGAACCTCGAATTGACCCGAACACCTCCAACGGTGGTGCTACCTACCTCTCAATGGTGGGATGGCACTACTTTAAAGGACATTTACACAGACGAATTCCTTAGGGTAGGTAGACGACTCTAGATACTTGCTCTAATTTCAAAACAAATTCAAAAAATACTTTTCACACCGACACCTTTTCAAAAAGCTTTCGAAAGCAATTTTTCAAACACTCTTGAGGACAGATACAAGAGTCGAACTGGAATTTTCAAAGAAACTTTTTAAACCCACAGTTGAAAAGCAAACAAACCATTTTTGAAAACACAATGAGCAAGTATCTAAGAGCCCATGGATAACCATGGATAGAAAGGGTGCTAACACCTTCCCTTTCTATAATCTACCTCCCGAACCGAGAGCAATCTCTTTAAGGAATTTTTCTGTGCTTTTGTCCTTTCCATTTGGAGAAAATAAAAGACGGTGGCGACTCTTGCTTCCGTGACATTTCGCGAACCAGCGTTAAACAGTCAGTTCCAGATCCACCGATCACACTACTCATCAATAGTAGGATATCATTGTCTAAAGGAAGATAGCATAGAACGATTCCTTTTTCGAGTAGGTAGATGGTTCTTAGATACTTGCTCTTTTAAAAAAATAAAAACTTTTCACACTTACACTTTTCGAACAAAGTTTTCAAAACACTTCATACACTCTTGAGGACAGAAGCAAGAGTTAAATCGAAGTTTCAAACAATTTTTTTTTCAAACCCACAAACACAAAGAAAATAATTTTGAAAACAATATGAGCAAGTAACTAAGAGCCCATGGATAACCACGGATAGAAAGGGTGCTAACACCTTCCCTTTCTATAATCTACCCCCCGAACCCGAGAAATATCTCAAAAAAGGAATTTTTCTGTGCTTTTTTCCTTTCCTTGTTGGATAAAATAAAAGTTGGTGGCGACTCTTGCTTACCACGACATTTTGCAAAAACAAACGTAAAACGCAAACCAGCATTCCAAAAAACAGTCAATTCTTCCCACCGTATCACACCCGGCCATGACACTAATAACTGTTGGGCTTTAAAGAACAAAATACAAGACCTCATTGAAGCAAAAGAGATTGAATTCGATGCGCCTGAAAAGCCAAATGTCATTTTTGCCCCTATGCCCAAACATGGCCATAATACCAATGCCATTGAAGAAGGATTGTTTGTTGCTTCAGTTGATAAACTTATGACCCCACTTCTGACTATAAAAATGAACTTGTTGAATGCCTGTGTGTTCCTGGGCTATGATGAAATTTTCTATTTCTATTTGTCCTCACCAACCAGCTGTCCTTTGTTGAAAGCAGGCATTCAGTGCCTAATAGATAACAAAGAAATTTTGTTTGAAAAGACTTCTGTTCCACCAATTCCTTTTGAAGATGTTTCTATCATTACCATTTCCGCCAATTCTTCCAGGGTCTCCACCAAAAGACCCGTTATAATTACATCAGTTCCGAAAGCAACTCCTTTAATAATTATAATACCTGGACCAGTCCCATATTCATCAGACAAGACCGTACCATGGAATTATAGAGGGGATGTCTATTACCATGGTATCAAGCAGGACTGGCCAGCCGCCGAAGATTCAAGCTCCGAGAAAGTCAACTCCGACATCAGTAATATTGCAGGAACTAGCAAGATTACCCGAAGTGGTAGGATCTTTTCTCCAGAAATTGCTCCCCAAAAGCAGTTTTTGGACCCGTAATCATTCCTGTTGTTGCTCCCCCAAAAGTTGTTTTCGGTCCTACAATTATCTCCAACAATACTCCAACTAACAAAGCTGTTACAACCCCTGTTATCATTCCTACCAACACTCCTGCCGCCAAACTAACCAAAACTCGAGGAAAAGGTGTTCTGGTTGAGTCTGTCAAGACGAAGATACAATCATTGGCCATCCCTGAGACCTCCCAGAAAGAGATGGAGGAAATTTTGAAGATCATTAAGAGAAGCGACTACAATATAGTTGAACAACTGGGGCAGACTCCCTCTAAAATTTCCATGTTGGCATTACTACTATGTTCCGAGGCGCATGCAAAGGCCTTGGTAAAGTTCTTAAAAACCGCCCATGTACCTCAAGAAACATCTGCCGATCAGTTCCAAGACTGCGTAGCCAGCTTGACTGCGGATAACGGCCTAGGTTTTTTAGATGCTGATCTAACACCGAGCGGAAGGAAGCATAATGAGGCATTTCATGTCTCAGTTGAATGTAGGGGCACAACCTTGGCTCATGTTTTGGTGGACACTGGCTCATCTCTGAATGTACTGCCTAAAAAAGCTCTTGATAGACTTGACTGCGTGGGACTGACATTAAAGCCAAGCAACATAGTAGTAAGGGCTTTTGACAGCTCGAAAAGGATGGTGCATGGGGAAGTGGACATCCCCATAAAGGTTGGAACCCAAAATTTCAATTCAACCTTTTATGTAATGGACATCCACCCTTCATACTCCTGCTTGCTAGGCCGACCATGGATCCACAATGCTGGCGCTGTTACTTCTACGTTGCACCAAATGTTGAAGTATCCAATTCAAGGGAAGATTATCACCGTTCATGGAGAGGAAGAGTATATGAATAGTCATCTCAATTCCTTCATATATGTGGAATTAGATGGTGAATTTATTGAAACTCCATTTCAACACTTTGAAGAAGTCTCCCAAGATGTGGCAGTGACCAAGGTTGTGTCTCAGGTTCCCAAGATTACAAGGCCTCCACTCCAGATGTCATCTCTGAAGGATGCCAAAGCAGTGGTAGAAGAAGGTGGGTGCACTATCTGGGGACAAATCCCAGATATCCCATATAAGTCTGACTAGTTTGGCTTAGGTTTCACTTCAAGTGCTCAGAAGGTTGTACGCCACGCTCGTGCCGGAGGACCACCCCTGAAGATCAGCAACCGCGAGGTCAACGCCGTAGAAGGGGATGAAGATGGTTGTGACTTGGAGGATTGGATATTCCCGATTGTCAGTGGAGGGCTCAATAATTGGGAGGCTAGAGACCTTGTCCCGATCACTTTTATCCCACAGTAATTTGTCTTTACATTTTGTTGGATCTGTAATATTAGAATAATTCGTACTCTTAAAACCTTGTGTCTTACCCGAGGCACAATGGTCCATTTTTAAGGGTTATTATCTCATTTGCATATGACATCAATGAATCATGGACGTTTTCGCATACAAACTCTTACGCTCATTGTTTTTCTTTTACATTTTTATTTTCTTTCAAGGATAGCTATACCCTTACACACACTCACACTCACAATGTAGGTATACATCCATTCGGGATCCCAGGGGTAACGATACTGTTATGGCCTTTTGTGACTCTGAGAATCTAATCTATCAAGCCGAAGACGAAGGTGAGGAAGATTGTGAAGTACCAGGAGAACTTGTCAGACTACTACAACAAGAAGAGAGAACCATTTATCCTCACGAGGAACCCGTGGATACAATCAACCTAGGTACCAAAGAAGACAAAAAAGAGGTCAAGGTGGGTGCCAATCTGGAACCCAGTATCAAGGAGCATCTGATTCGGTTGTTGCAAGATTATGTCGAAGTCTTTGCCTGTTCGTATAAAGACATGCCAGGACTTGATGCAGATATTGTGGTACATCGCTACCTACAAGAGAGGATTGTCCTCCAGTAAAGCAAAAGGTCCGTCGCATGAGGCTGGATATGTCAGAAAAGATTAAAGCAGAGGTCATGAAGCAATTCAACACTGGATTCTTGGCTGTCACCTCTTATCCCTAATGGGTTGCCAATGTTGTTCCAGTGCCCAAAAAGGACGACATGGTGCGAATGTGTGTGGACTACAAAGATTTGAATAGGGCAAGCCCTAAGGATGATTTTCCACTCCCCCACATTGATATTCTAGTTGACAATATGCCACAACACAAAGTGTTTTCCTTCATGGATGGATTATCAGGTTACAACCAAATCAAAATGGCGCTTGAGGACATGGAGAAAACAACCTTTGTCACGCAGTTGGGCACTTTCTGCTATAAGGTGATGCCATTCGGACTAAAGAATGTTGGGGCAACCTATCAATGTGCCATGGTAGCTCTATTTCACGACATGATACATCACGAAATAGAGGTCTATATGGACGACATGATAGTCAGGTCTCAAGCAGAAGAAGAGCATCTTGATCACTTACAAAAACTATTTGAGAGACTGAAGAAGTATAAACTGAGGTTGAATCCAAACAAGTGCACATTTGGGGTACGGTCTGGTAAACTCCTAGGCTTTATCGTCAACAACAAAGGTATTGAGGTAGACCCTGCCAAGGTAAAAGCAATACAAGAGATGCCTGCTCCTCATACTGAGAAGGAAGTCAGAGGGTTCTTGGGACGTTTGAACTACATTGCCAGATTCATCTCTCACCTGACAGCTACTTGTGAACCAATCTTCAAATTGTTGAAGAAATATCAGGTAGTCAAATGGAATGATGAGTGCCAAATTGCTTTTGACAAAATCAAAGAATACTTACAAGAGCCTCCTGTGTTGATGTCACCAGTCTAGGGAAGACCATTGATCATGTATCTGACTGTTTTAGAAAACTGTATGAGGTGTGTATTGGGGAAGCATGACGAGTCTGGCCGAAAAGAGCATGCTATTTATTACCTGAGTAAAAACTTTACCGATTGTGAAACCAGATATTCAATGCTCGAGAAAACTTGCTGCACTCTGGCATGGGCTGCTCGCCGGCTAAGACAGTATATGCTGACACATACTACTTTGTTGGTATCTAAAATGGATCCGATAAAATACATCTTCGAGAAACCTGCCCTTTCTGGGAGAATAGCAAGATGGAAGATGATCTTGACAGAATATGACATACAATATACTACCCAGAAGGCAATAAAGGGCAGTGTATTAGCTGATCACCTTGCTCACCAAGTTGTAGAAGACTACCAGTCCATGAAATTCGAATTTCCGGATGAAGACATCATGACATTAGACAATTGTGAAGAATTCAGGCCATATGACGGACCTGAACAAGGATCCCGATGGACCCTGTTCTTTGATGGGGAATCCAATGCACTTGGAAATGGTATCGATGCTATACTCATATCTCCGGAAGGGTGTCATACTCCCTTTACTGCCAGAATTTGCTTCAATTGTACAAACAACATGACGGAATACGAAGCGTGCATCTTTGGTCTCAAAGCAGCCATAGACTTGGGGATCAAATCCTTGGATGTATTCATAGATTCAGCTTTGGTTATCAGTCAGATCAAAGGGGAATGGGACACCAAACACCCTAACCTTATCCCTTACAAAGAACATGTTTTGACGTTGCTACCACATTTTGAGAAGATTACCTTCGAGCATTTCCCGCGAGAAGAAAATCAGCTAGCATACGCTCTAGCCACAATGTCATCTATGTTTAAACTTAATTGGGATAACGAGGCTCCCCAGATCACCATCGAACGAATGGAAGAACCAGCACACTGTCACGAGATTAATACTGAAGAAGTAGTGGACCAACCTTGGTTTCACGAAGTCAAGAGGTATCTCGAGGCTTAAAAATATCCAGAAGGAGCTACAGGCAACGATAAGAAGTTATTAAGGAGATTCTCTGCTAAATTCTTCCTTAGTAATGGAATTCTTTACAAACGCAATCATGACTCTTTGTTACTTCGGTGCGTAGATAAGGTTAAAGCTGAAAGGACCATGGCTGAATTACATGAAGGAACTTTTGGCACCCATTCCAGTGGGCATAAAATGGCAAAGAAAATCCTACGGGCAGGCTATTACTGGTCTACCATGGAAGCAGATTTCTATCAACACTCTCGAACCTGCCATAAGTGTCATATTTATGCTGATAAGGTACATGTACCTCCGGTTCCTCTAAATTTCTTGATAGCTCCTTAGCCCTTTGCTATGTGGGGAACAGATATGATTGAGGAAATCAAGCCGACAACCTCTAATGGACACCGCTTCATCTTAGTGGCCATTGATTATTTTACAAAGTGGGTGCAGCTTCCTTCGCTTCCGTTACCAAGAATGTTGTTTCCCATTTCATCAAGCAAAATCTCATTTGCCAGTACGGTATCCCGGAAAGGATCATCACTGACAATGGCACAAATCTCAACAACACTATGATCACCGCCTTGTGCGAGCAATTCAAGATCCAACATCATAATTCTTCCCGTTACCGGCCAAAGATGAATGGTGTTGTTGAAGCTGCAAATAAAAACATTAAAAAGATCATACAGAAAATAACAGTCACATACAAAGACTGGCATGAGATGTTACCATTCGCTCTCCACGGGTATCGTACCACAGCTCGCACATCAACAAGGGCAACACCCTATTCCTTGGTTTACGACATGGAAGTTGTCTTACTTATCGAGGTCCAGATCCCCTCTCTGAGGATTATGAAGGATGCAGGGCTGAACAAAGACGATTGGATCCAGACTCGACTTAATCAACTGAACTTGATTGATGACAAGAGACTTACTGCTGTTTTCCATGGTCAAATGTATCAAAAACGGATGATCAAGGCTTTCAACAAGAAGGTCAGACGCCAGGTATATCAAGTTGGAGATCTAGTGATCAAACGCATCATACTTCCAGAAGGTGATCCTAGGGGAAAATGGACTCCTACCTATGAAGGACCATTTATAATCAAAAAGATTTTCTCTGGTGGGGCAATGATCTAACCACCATGGATGGTGATGACCTGCCGCATCCTGCAAACACGGACATAGTCAAAAGATACTACGCATAAGAGACCCGCTAGGTTGACATACCTAGGCAAAACAAGGGCATCCCAGAGAACCAAAAGGTTCAGGCAAAAATTAGGGATAAAACAAAAAATATGTACACCCGGCAAGTTGAAAACTCGAAAGGGCGACTTGGGCAAAAAAGGGTTTCCCGGTGGACTGAAAACCCGAAAGGGTAGTCCAGGCAAAAGTTAGGGAATTAAAGCGTATGACTATGTCCCATTGGATCACTTGGCGGACAACCTTTGGCTTCAACTGACAAATTTAGCGGTTCTGATCAATTCAATCAGCTTCGGACAAGGCAACAAATAGACAAGATGCTCAGAGATACGAAGGCTATAGCGGAATGGGAACCCCATGGGATTATTACACATAGATATCTTTTCTTTGTATCAAAATTTTCGTTTTTTTTACGACGACATTCTCTTACTAGAATGTTTGTCTCACTGTACAAAAATACTTACTCAAAGTCAATGCAAAGATATTCCTTTGAAAGTGCAAAAACTATCCGTTTTTCCTTACGCTTGTGTTTTGTTTACAAAAAATGTCCAATGATTCATTGTTGAACATATGCATTTGAACATAATTACTGTTTACAAATAAACAAAATAAAATACAATTACTAAAGGCTTTAAGAGGTAGGGATATCTCTCTAAGCTATTTCCATAAATCCCCCGCAATTTGCAGTTTAATTCCCAGCGGAGCAAGCTTCCAATTATCAATCCCCAGTAGAAGTCGTTCAATTTCTTAGGATTTCACAACAGGATTTTACAAGCAGTACATGACATTTCCCTTACAACAGAGTTTGTTTCTCTAAGCGGAAATTCATCAACACTTCAACTTCACAACATGAAGACTTACACTCCATATCCTCAGCAGTCGTCAAGGATTTATTTTCCCCAGTCCAACAGTAGTGCAACAAACTAGCTCACATACGTATGCATTGCATCCATATATCATAAACATTGATAACACGAATGCATTATACTATGAATTTCTTACAACATAAACATTTCATTTTAGCTAACATTTTACCCTTTTCAGGATAAGGTTAACAGCTACCATTAACAATATTCAAAGTTTTCAGATACAATTCAGATACGCTCCAGACACGGATGCCATCCTGATACTCATTCAGATTCAGTTTTCAAATATACTTCAGATACACTCCAGACACAGATGCCATCCTGATACTCATTCAGATTCATTTTTCAGATACAGTTCAGATACGCTCCAAATATGGACGCCATTCTGATACTCATTCAGATTCAACTTTTAGATACAATTTAGATACACTCCAGACACGGATGCCATCCTGATACTCATTAAGATTCAGTTTTCAGATACAGTTCATATACGCTCCAAATACGGATGCCATCCTGATACTCATTCAGATTCAACTTTCAGATACAGGTCAGATACGCCCCAGACACGGATGTCATCCTGATACTCATTCAGATTCAATTTTCAAATACAGTTCAGATACGCTCCAGACACGAATGCCATCCTGATACTCATTCAGATTCAACTTTCAGATACAGTTCAGATACGCCCCAGACACGGATGCCATTCTGACACTCATTCAAAATCAGCTCCCAGATGCAGTTCAAATACGCTCCAGACACGGACGCCATTCTGATACTCATTCTTTCAACTTACAAATTCAATACCAACAATCAATTTTGGATGGAATCTTTAAGCCCATATTCTACAACTTTCTATCACCTCTCTAAATGGCATCTTTAAGCCCATTCCCTCAACCTTCTCATCATCGAGTGCAAATTTTTGAGCACTCTAGTGTCCAATCATCTTCCACCTTTGAGTCACGAATGGAAAAAATCGCCAATCTAACTCTTCAGGTTTAAGAAGATTGAAAAGGGGCAGCTGTTGTACCCCAAAATTTTCCCTCTCACTTATCAATAATTTTCTCATAAGATCTCCTTAGGCTCAAGACTGCACTAGGGTTTGATCAGCTCAAGACACCTCCTTATGCACTAATGACCAAAATTAGGGTTTGAGTTTGCACAAGGATTTTTGGACTATCAATGCTTCATATGACTTTAATGGACCATCATGGACCCCCAAGATCACTCATGTCAAGTTTCAAGCCTTGGATCACACTTTTGATCAGCCAATTGAACAGTTGACCTAAAAATCAGATGTATTGGGGAAAAAGTCAACCATAGCCAATTTACAGTCAAAATTCATAATTTTTGATCCACATCAACATTTTAGACTCATATGTATCATTTGATCAAGTTTGGACCACAATTCCTCAAGAAATTTGATCAAATCTTCAAAAGGGAAAAATGGTCAAAATTAGGGTTTTGACTGAGAAGGGGCAATTTCTGATTTTTGACCTAGCAAATGGTCAACTGATTTAAGTCATAATCTAAAAATTACAATTGAATCATTTTGACCTAATGGCATGGTTCAAAACATTGCAAGTCCATTGGATTGACAAATGAATTTCCCAGTCAATTGATCAAAAGTCAAATGTATACTGAAAAGTCAAACTTTGACTTTTTGGTCAAATTCAAGTGCCAAAGATCATAACTCATCAAAACATGTCAAAATAGGAAACTTATTCATCAAGAAATCAAGAATTTAAGATTTCATTTTAAAATGTTAAAATTTCTTAACTTAGAAATTTTTCTAAGTATGAAAAATTTCTTATTTTTCATAAGTTTAAGCCAAGTTTTCACCCTGATGCAAGATGATTCAAGAGAAACTTCCAACATGGAAGTTGTAGATCTCCATGAAATCTACAACTTTTCTTCACACAACTTCTCCTAAAAGTGATTGGATCTCAAGTTATAAATTTGTGAATACATGCTCTTGAACTAAAAAAAGACTGTGAAATTTTTCCCTAGTTAGGCAGATTTTTTACCTAACTTCATGGAAATTTTTCACATAGTTCCAAGGGGAGTCTTAAAAAGAAATTCAAATATGAGTTGAATAGCATATTTCAAGCTTTCCAAAATGTCCAAGAACTCCTTGAGATCATCCATGAGCAAGGAGAATCGAAGGCAAGAAGTTGGTGTTTTGTCACTTGGATTACAAGCCATTTTGTGAAGAACACTTGATCCAATCTTCAAGCGTGCTGTACAAATCTTGCTTTTCATGCTTCAAACTTGCTAATCACTCAATAATTTAATGCTTACACAACTGATAGAGCTATTTTCCAAGCATTTGAGCCATTATCCAAGGTGCATTTCCATATTTGGAAGAAAGTCACCACTTCCATTTTGGAAAAGTGACTTTAATCACAATGTTAACTCTTCTTGAGCCCATACATTATTGTTTCCGAATCAAAAGCATTTAAAAGCAAGAAGCAACATGCCTACAGCCTGCTAACCACCCTGCAAACCCTTGTACTCCACATTGAAACCATGTTTGTCAACTTTGCTTCAAAAACAAGTAACCAAGCCATAACATGTGATTTCAACTTCTGAGTTGTTTCAAGCCTCAAAACTTCTTGCCTATAAGTACAAACACTATTTGCAAGATGACACACGAATGCTAGTGCCCTGGAACTATCTCAAACACTCAAAAATCCATAAATCTGCTCAAGAACACCATTGATACACAATTTTGAACCAAAACACATCTTCTTCATTTCCACTCGTGCGTTTTGAAAACTAATCATTCAAACAACTTCTATACACCATACCAAAGCAATCCAGGCCCCTGTTTCAAGACTGTAACTCCTCCATCACTATCCACCATTTTCAAATATCAAGCTTGCAGATTGACTTGAGTAGAGAGAATCGGGGACTTTCAAGGAAAAGTAGGAGTTGGAATACACTCAAGGAGGTCCAGACAAGCTAAACAGATCCTCAGGCCATCTCAAAAGTTGCTCAAACTCCATTCACGACTCCAGCTGCAAGAGGTAAATTTTCAAACTTCTATCTCTTCATACAAGCATCATTTGATCCTGATTTGTGAAGACAAAATGTAGATATCTTTGCTCTAAAGCTGACCATGTTCATAGTTCCCATTTATATTGACTGTGTATAGAGAATTTTGGATTTGAAATTTCTGAGAAAATTAGGTTTCAATTTAGGGCCAGCAAAATTAGTTTTTATCTTTGACTTTTAGCTTACATAAGTTATATGGTTGGATTCGTGGGAAGAAACACCACAACTTTCATGTTTGAACTTTCCATTTTTGTGGAGAGATGAGGAAGATACAGGTGTTCCGGCTAGGCGCGAAGTTGAAGACGAAGTTGCCTTCAGAAAGCAGATTCTAATATATATTTATGGTTTGGTTATATGACCGGATGAAACAGCCACCCCAGTGGCAAGCGCGCGCGTACTAAGTCACTTCTTACCTAAAGGGCGAGGGTTCGAACCAATGTGAACCCCCCTTTTGCATTTTTTCATATTTTCTGTTTCCCTAACATTTTTTTTGCAGGCGCTGGGCCCTTTGGGCCTGGCAATGTTTTTTTTTTGCTAGCTCACCTCCCTGCCTACTTTTGGCATCCCCTGGCCCATTTATTTTTATTTACTTATTTATTTCATTTTTCCTTTTAAATATATTTTCTAAAATACTAAAAATCATGAAACATACAAAAAATGATATATTTTATATTTTGACTTATTTTATTTTATTTTCCCATGAACAAAAATATTTTATTTACTATACTTTATTTATTTTTCTTATAAATTTAATTAATGTTATATTTCTTCATACCATTTAAAAATACATTATTTAAATACCAAAAAAGACAAAATATTTTTAACACCGTATATTATTTTCAAGACAAAAATATAAAAAATATTTTTTCTATAAACTTATTTTCTTTTAATCAATTAAATTGAATTAGGGTTTTATTCAAAAATATTTTCTTAATTAATTTATTTTCTTAATTAATTTAATTTAAGTTAATTTAATTTAATTATTTTTTCTCTAATTAGGTTTAGGTTAAAACCTCTTTCATATGAAAATCCAAACACAAAAATCATTTCTTACAATTTGCATTTATACTTTATATATTTCTTCAATTATTTGTACATATTCAATTTGGTTGTCATAGATTAATTAGGTTTATATTATTGCAATCCCCATTCATAAATTGTATACCCCCTCCCACAAATGTTGTAATAGCGTAGTAACTTTAAATTTCGCAATTTATCGCTTTTACATAACATGCTAGTAATTAGGGTTTGTATGGAAAGTATAAAATCAATCAAGTAGAAAACCCTAATTCAAGACAAAATCAAGCATGAAAAAAACACACTTGCACACAAGCACACCTAGGGTAAAATTCACTTGGTTGCCTTACAAAATGGCCATATTACGCATGTGAGGTATCTTAGCAAAAACAAACAAAAACAAGATCATAGTCCCTCGATGACGCTATCTAAGTTGCCTTACAAATGATCTTAGTCCCTAAAAAAGAAACCTAAGATACCTTGCAACATTGCTAATCATGGCTATACGATGACCCATTCCCGTCCCATTTACATCCAAAGATAGGGTTGCTTACCAAATCAGTGGTAAGACAACAATGTCAAAGGAAAAGAAAAATGAACAAGAAAGACATTTGAGTAGGTAGATTGCTCCTAATTACTTGCTCCATTTCAAAACAAACATCCTTGCTATTTTCAAAAACAAACACACACAATTTCAAACATCTTACAAACATTGAAAACATTTTTAAAAGATCAAATATATTTGTATACATTCTTACGAACGAGAATCATTTCAAAGATTACCTAAACAATGACCTCTTTACAAAATACTTTCAAAAACCACACAAAGCGCAATTTCAAACAAAAGCAAGTGATCTATAAAGTAACTAAGAGCCCATGGATAACCATGGATGAAAAGGGTGCTAATACCTTCCCTTTTCATAATCTACCCCCCGAATTTAAGAAACAATCTCAAAGGTCTTTCCTGTGCTTTTTCACTTTTCCTTTTGGATAAAAGAAAAGTCGGTGGCGACTCTTTCTAACCTTAACATTTACGATAAAATGCAAAACCCTCAAGTCAGTTCTCCCACCATATCACACACAGTCTCATTTATTTTGAGAACATCATGCAATTCAACATCATGACATTGAATGAAACTGACTTTAACTTTCCAAGTTGAGTTCGCAGACAAACAAACACTATCAACTTATACAACAGGTCAAAGATTAATGCCCGAAACCAGACAGGGAAATTATCTACACGACCAAGTGGTATGAACTCAAGAAGCAAGACAGGTTTAACAACAAATACAGTAGGCCACAGATTAATGCCTAAAACCAGACGGGGAACTATTTATGTGACCAATGTTGCAAAGTCCCAGATTAATACTTGTAACAAGCCAGGACAACTATCTGTGGACGACCGTTTATAGATTAATACCTGTATAAAGCCGGGAAATCTATCTACATGAGCAGATTGAAGATTAATACCTGTAACAAGCCAAGAAAACTATCTTTATTTCTCGGGTCAGAGATTAATACCTGAAACCATACAGGACAACTATCTCAATGACCAACAAAAACAAGTCCTAGATTAATACCTGTAACAAGCCAGAACAACTACCTGTGGATGACTGATTGTAGGTTAATACCTGTAACATGCCAGGAAAACTATCTACATTAAGAGATTGAAGATTAATACTTGTAACAAGCCAGGAAAACTATATTTCTTTCTCGGGTCAGAGATTAATACCTGAAACCAGCCAGGACAACTATCTCAATGACCCACAAAGACGAGTTCCGGATTAATACCTGAAACAAGACAAGACAACTATCTGTGAACAGCTGATTGTAGATTAACAGCCGAAACCAGACAGGAAAACTATCTACATGACCAGATGAAGCAATCTTACACAGGCTCCTTCTCATATATCTTCGGATGCTTACTAACACAGACTCATCCTGAAATAGCCCTACACAGGCTCTTTTTATTTTTTCAGATAACGATTAATTCCATTATTCCCAACAAGTTGCTGTAAAGCCTGGATTTCGACCAGAAAGCAAAAAACTCCCATCTCTCCAGTTTAGAGATAAATCCCCAATAGAACCTTGGACAACTGAAGTTCCTAGACTCTATTCCCCATAGATTTTTCCTCAAGTGGGAGAGCAACATAAACCCACGTTCCTCAGTGGAGTCTTCCTCAGACAGCAGGAACAAAAATCCCCACAAAGAGACCTCTTAGGAAGTCAGCATCTACTTTGGATGGCATCTTTAAGCCCATCTCCGACGACTCTCTGTCATCTTCTCCAAATGGCATCTTTAAGCCCATTCCCGACATCATCAATCATCAGTGTTACTTCATGTGAGGGAAAAATTTTGGGCACTCTAGTGTTCAATCATCTTCCACCTTCAGATCACGAAAGGCAGACAAGCCAATCTAGATCCTTAGGCTTAAGAAGATTGAACAGGGGCAGTTGTTGTACCCCAAAATTTTCCCTCCCATTTTTACTCAAGACATGCTCCTAGAGGTCCTCAATTGCTTATGGTTGACCAAGAATTGATCAGACAAATTCTCTTCCTAAGCAATGAACTTCTAATTAGGGTTTCACTTTTCATCAAGATGTGAGATCTCCAAAGGTCTCAAATATTTTCCATTGTCCTAATATGCCTTCAAGTTTTTCCATGCCAAATCCCATGCCCTACACTACAAGTTTGCTCAGTCAATTGCTCAAATGTTTGAAAATCAATTGTACTAGGTCAAAAGTCAACTGTGGCCCAAATACAGTCAAACTTCAAGATTTTTGGTCAACATCTACATTTTGAAGTGATATCCATCATTTGATCAAAGGTTGATCATGATTCCTCAAGAAATACTCCTAATCTATCAAAAGTCAAGATTTGCTAAATTAGGGTTTCTATAGGAAAAGTCAACTGAACTTTGACCAGGCATAACTTTCACATACTTCATCCATTTCCCCCAACAAAAGCTCATTTTTAAGAGAATCTAATTCCCTACAACTTCTCTTTTATCCTTAAGTTCAAGAGATGCAAAATTTGAAAGATACAAGCTCATACATTACTGGTCATTTTTAGAAAGTCAACAAAAGTAACTTTTTGTCAAGACCATTTACATCAAGATAGAGTATTCAAATGCAAAATTGATCAAAAGAGGGATTGAAGTAGACATATTAGGCTTTCAAAAAAGTCCTAGATCATCATTATGATATAAAAATTGAGCAAGTTATGGCTTGCCCAAGTTGGGAAAACTTTGGAAATTTTAAGAATTATGCATTGAGCAAACTTAAACTTTTAGGTCAATGGCTTAATTTCTTAGACTTCGAATATCTTCTTAAACTTATGGAGGACATCTAATATAAATTTTACACCGCCTTATAATTTTTATTTATTTTGTCAATATTTATTTTGATTTATTTAAAATAAATATAAAATAAATTGTACAAAATAAATAGAGATGGGCTTTGGCATTTGGGCTGATGTTTTGTCTTGCCTAGAGGCCTAAGAACTCGTGCAAAACATGACCATGTTCATGCTATCCAAGAATGGCATGAAATATTCAAATTTTGGAAAGTTTTCAAAGAAGAAATCATGGATTCATTACAATAGTTATGGGCTTGATTCTTTCCTTCTTACATTTCTCCCCCCATCTCCTCTATATAAGGATTGTTTTTGCAAGCCAAAGGGATGCATAGGTTACATAGAGAAGCCACACTAAATTCTCAAAATTTCATTCAAAGTTGCAATCTTGAAACTCTCACTTCCTGCCTTTCTCAAGCCAAACAAGGGGTCCATTTGTTTCCCTGAAGATCACAGGAGCTTACCTTGACCCTCCATGAAGCCCAACACACGCAAGAACCACCACCATCAATCATCACCGTTTGGTAAAATTCTAAAAAATCAAATCCTTATTTTTGCGCGTTTTTGAATGCTTTAATGCTTTGATTTATGCTCATGACCTTCATTAGGACAGGATGGACGCCTCACATGAAAGTTTTGAGACCTAGAACACTGGATGCCATTGTTAGGGCATCCATGGCTGTTAGGGATGGATCTCTTAATATAGGGACTTTCAGACCAATCTAAGTCCAAATTCGAGTTCAAGGCTTGATTTTATGTAGGATAAGGCTTCTTTTTTGTCTCAAATTGCGTGTTTTTACAGGTATAAGTTTTGGTTGCCCAGAGAAGATGACTGGAGGTCTCCTCCGACATCGTTGAACCTTTGACTCTGTTGGGGAGCAGGTGGCATTTTTGTGTTACATGATTGGTCCATTCAAATCTAATTGGGCGCGTGTTTTAATTTTAAAACATTCTGACCCATTTTCATATATAATATTTTAGTTTTATTTATATTAACGAATGGTAAAGCAGCTCAGATGGCAAGGCGTGTGCGTGCAAAGGGAAAGACTTGGGTTCGATACCCAGGTCTGTATTTTTTTATTTTTTCTAACATTTCCTTGCAGGATTCAATGCGTTGCATAACCAAGCGCTCACTATACGCCTTCATGTTTGGACCATCAGATGCCAACGGATGGAGATCTACCTTCCAAATGCGCAGATCTACCATGTGCCATCAAGGCTTGTCCTCACTGGATCCAAGCAGATGCTAGGCTCTTTCATACATGGGCCTAGAAATTTCAATAACGCACCCCCCATTTGCTTATAACATCTGGCCAAATTGTTTTTTTTTTAAATTATTTTATTTGTTTTATTGTTTACTTTCTTTTAATATTTTTTTTAAATAATATAAAATCAAAAATCAGAAGAAAAAAAAATAATAATTAGACTTGGGATTTTTTCTAAAATTAATTTTAATTTTTTTGTAAATTAATTAACTTAATTATTTTGACTTGTTTTAATTAATTTAAAACTAATTAGACATAGGTTTTTTAATTCAAAAATTATCTTAACAAAAATACAAAAAATAATAGAATTAGATTTTCTTTTATTAGGGTTAATTAATAATCATTTTTTCTTTTAATTAATTAGGATTATATTTAGTTTTTCTCATTTAATTTAATTTAAGCATTTTCTTAGAATTAAAAAAAAACAAAAAGCTTTGCTTATTTTACTTAGCAATTTTTTAGGGTTTTAGATGTTTTTTTTAAATTCGCGCGCGTTATTATTTTCACACTTTTTTTATACTAATGTATCTACTGATGGAATGTAATAGATAATTACTAGGGCTCTTTACCGCTTTCTTTATTTCCCCCCATTTTTTGGACATGTAAATTCCGCCTCCCCGAAGCATTGTAATAGCGTAGGATTTACGATTCTTGTACTTTAAATTTATGTAAAATATTAACTGTTAGTAACTCGGCTTGTATGGAAAGACTGAAAACAAAGCGCTAACAAACCTAATAACAAATATAATTGAACTGAATATAACACACATTGCACATATACACCTCTAGGGTACCCCACTTCGGTTGCCTTCGGAAAATAGTCACAACTCTCAAAACGTGAGAGGTTTTAGTGGCTACCCTTTGGTTCAAAAAGATCATAAGTCCCTTTATGACCCTATCGACGTTGCCTCAGTAAAAATATGATCTTAGAACCCTAGGGTAGTTACTAAAACTTCTTGCTAAGTAGCCTTTGTGACTATAAAAAACGTATTTTCGAATGTCCCTCAAACATCCAACGATAGGACTACCTACTCACTAATAGTAGGATAACGCTGTCTAAAGGATAGGAGGAAAATAAAAAACCTTTTGAGTATAAGTAGATAGTTTTTAGATGCTTGCTCAAAAACGAAACTTTCACACTTACACCAAAACATTTCAAAAATAGTTTCAAAAACGCTTTATCAACACTCTTGAGGACTGATACAAGAGTTATCATAAAGCGAATCGCCGCACTAAGGATTTTTCAAATACTTTTTCAAAACACAAAGCACAAGGTATTTAAAAAATGAGCTAAGCATCTAAGAGCCCGTAGAAAACTATGGATGGAAAGGGTGCTAACACCTTCCCTTTCCATAATCTACCCCCCTTACTCAGAAAACTCTCGAAAAGATATTTTTCTGTTCTTTTCACCCTTTCCTTAATTTGGATAAAAGAAAAGTCGGTGGCGACTCATGCTTACCGCAACATTTGCAAACACAAACGCAAAACCAGTATAATAGTCAGTTCTTCCACCATATCACACCAACGCTCACCAACAGTTGTCAAGGGTTTATCTTTCCAAACAAAGATACACTTCAACAAATTTTCACATTTCATACATCATATTACATACATGATAAATGCATACAGCATAATCTCATTTATTTTGAGAACATCATCAAGTTGTACATACATCTGCATGCAACTAACCCTCTTCCTTGTAGGGAAAAGTCAATCGACAAAAGTCCTCTTTGGAAAATACCACAACCATTTCTCAATAGGTCAGAGATTAATACCTGAAACCAGACAGGATAACTATCTCAACGACCAACAAAAACAAGTTCCATATTAATACCTGAAATAAGACAGGACAACTATCTGAGAACAACTGATTATGGATTAATATCTGAAACAAGACAGGATAATTATCTACACGACCAGTTGAAGCAGCCCTACCCAGGTTCCTTCTCATAATTTCCAGATGCAATTTCACACGAACTCATCCCGAAGCAACCCTACCCAGGTTCCTTCTCTTAAATTTCCAGATGCAGTTTCACACGAACTCATTCTGAAGCAACCCTACCCAGGTTCCTTCTCATAATTTCCAGATGAATTTTCACACAGACTCATCCTGAAGCAGCCCTACCCAGGTTCCTTCTCTTAAATTTCCAGATGCAATTTCACACGAACTCATCCCGAAGCAACCCTACACAGGTTCTTTCTCATGATTTCCATATGCAGTTTCACACGAACTCATCCTGAAGCAACCCTACCCAGGTTCCTTCTCATAATTTCCAGATGAAGTTTCACACAGACTCATCCTGAAGCAGCCCTACCCAGGTTTCTTCTCTTAAATTTCTAGATGAAGTTTTACATGGACTCATCCTGAAGCGGCCCTACCCAGGTTCCCTCTCATATTTTCATATGCAGTTACACACAGACTCATCCGGAAACAACCCTACCCAGATGAAGTTTCACATGAACTCATCCTAAAGCATCCCTACCCAGGTTCTTTATCATAATTTCCAAATGCATTTTCACAAGAACTCATCCTGAAGCAACCCTACCCAGGTTCCTTCTCATGAATTTCCAGATATAGTCCTACACGAATTCATCCTGAAGCGGTCTTACACAGATTCCTACTAATAAATTTACAAACACGAATTAGCACGGGTCCATTCCAGCATGTCATTCAGAATTAAATCGACCAAAGATTTATTCTGACACTTCTCCCAGTTACAGTCAAGCTTAGACTTGGTTTAATTTCTACCAACAATCACCTTTGGATGGCATCTATAAGCCTATCTCTGGCAACTCTTCATCACTTCTCCAAACGACATCTTTAAGCTTGTTCCCTACACAATCAACCACAACACCATCGAGTGCAAATTTATGGGCACTTTAGTGTTCAATCATCTTCCACATTCAAGTCACGAGTGGAAGACTCGCCAATCTAACTCTTCAGGTTTAAGAAGATTGAACAGGGGCAACTGTTTTATCCCAAAATTTCCCCTCTCATTTCTCAGGATTTTTCTCACAAAATTTCTACTAAGTCAAGACTGCACAAGTTTACTTTGATTCATAAGCTTCAATTAGGCATCTAGTGTCCTTCGAGCAGGCTTGGTTCAGAGGTTTTGAATCAGCATCTGGTCCCCTTAGAGCAAGCTTTGGTCCACAAGCTTCATTTGGGCATATGGCCTCCTACATGCATCCTTCGATTCACAAGTATCAGCCTCCTAAATGCATCCTTTGATTCACAAGCAGTGGCCTCCTGCATGCAAGTTTCGATTGAGCATTAGCCTCTTACATGTTTGCTTTGATTCATAAAGCAATGGCTATCTTCATACAAGCTTCGGTGGGGTAATGTTTTCCTTTGAAACAACCTATTTCGATTCACAAGGCAAGTACTTCCTTCGTGTCTAATTTTATCCACCAAGCAAGTGTCTTCTCTGTGCTTGCTTTTGACCCACAAGGAAATGGTTACCTCTGTGCTTGCCTTCAATGCACAAGGCAATGGCTTCCCTTCATGTTAGCACCCACAAAGCAAGTGGCCTCCTGCATGCAAGCTTCGATTGAGCAATGACCCCTTACATGCTTTCTTTGATTCACAAAGCAATGGCCTCTTACAGTGTTTGTTTTGATTTAGGAAGCAAGGGCCTCTTTCCTACATGCTTCAGGGCAGGAATTTCCCTCATGCTAGCACCCACAGGGAATTTATTATTTTCATACTAGCTTCGACAGGACAATATCTCCTGTTGAAATAGCTTGCTTCGATTCCACCCTTGAAAACATTCAACACACATAGTTTCTACACCATGGCACACAATTGGTGGCCCATCCGAAGGACATGTATTGGTGGATCTGAAGGACATACCTAGGTGTCCCATTCTAAAGACAAACAACTGGCGCATTCAAAGAATAGGCATATGGCCCATTCGAAGGACATGCATTTGGCCCCTTCGAAAGATACACATATGGTCTATTATAAGGACACACTTGGGTTGGACACAAATATTGTTGTCTGAAGAAGAGTCTGGTCGAAGGTTGGATCTATATGGTCAAAACAAAAGGGTGAAGTATTCAAGAAGCTTGCTGACTGAGGTCCTATATGTTGCCAAGCTCAAGCCTGTTTTACTGGCCACAACACTCCAAAACTACTGTAAAGCAGTCCTGCTATGCTGCTCCCATATTTTCACCAAATTGGCATACAAAAACTGCACCTCGAAGGCCATGAAGACAGCATACCCAATTTGTTCAAATCTCATTTGTTTTCCCCCTCAAATTTCAGCTAAACTCCTCTATAAATAAGATGTTTCACAACACATCTAAGTGTGGCTTTTGGAGTAGCTGGAGAAACTTTTGTTGCGTGAAAAATCATTAAACGCTCTCAAACTCTCAAACTCTCAAACTCTCAAACTCTCAAACTCTAACAAAATTCTCAAACCCCTTTATACATTATTCAACCCAGAATAAAAAAAGAAACATTATACCTTTTTTCTTTCTTTTGAACCCAAGTTTCCTGGTCCTTCAAATAGCTTCTTTCCTTCCTTCGAATCCAAGAGTATTCAAGGCAGCAACTCAAGGTTCAAAACACCAACTCCAGATTCAAGGTAAGTCTCCTTAACTGTTAACCTTTTCATTTCAAGCATAGCATGAAAACAACCTTTTTCTTGTCTTTTATTTATACCCTTTCGATTGTTAGCTTTTCTTGTCCAAACATATATGTTAGAGACTAACCTGTACAAGTCATATTAGCATGGCTTCGTCCCATGCTGCGATTTAATCCCAAACGAAAGAAAACAGGAATAAGGCTGTGTGATTCGAAGTCTTAGGCTTCGCCTCATGCTGTTATCTAACCCAAAATGAAATAAAATGAAACCAAAAGTGTGTGAATTGAAGGATGCAGGCTTCGATACACACTGGTTGCAGGCCCAAACGAAAGGAAGCAGAAAAAGGGTGTGATCGAAGGGTACATACTCATGTTGATTTGCAAGTCCAAACGAAGGACAGGAAGGGTGAATCAAAGGGTGCATTCTCACACTGACTTCCAAGCTCAATCGAAAGAAGCAAGAGAAGGGTTGAATCGAATGGGTGTCTATTGCCTGGATCGAAGAACTTGTTTCCCCTCTTTTATTTTGTTTTGTGTTTTTTTAATTTTCTTTCTATTTAACATGGTTGTAATAGCGCAGGACATTTACTTTCTGCAATTTACCGCTTTATATAAAATGCTAAGTAATTAGGGTGTGTATGGAAAGATAAAAATAATGTTTAGGCAACTTTTTGAAAGCGTCATCGAGGGACTATGATCATTTGATTTGTGTTTGTTTTGCCCAAAGAGACCTAACATGCAATATGGCCCATTTATTGAAGGCAACAAGTGGAATACCCTAAGGGGGTGCAAGTGTGATTTGTGTGTCCATTTTCATGCTTGTTTATCTTGAAATTAGGTCAAACTATTTTCGTTGTTTTTTTCGCATACAAACCCTAATTCTAACATGGTATAATTAGAAAGCAATAAAGTGCGAAAAATAAATTTACTAAGCTATTACAACACCATATATGGGAAGGGGGGTACAAATGTTCAAATGGGGATTTTGACAAGGAATTTAAACCTAAACTATTACATCAATATTGAATTATTTACAAGATAATTTAATTGCACAAATTAAATAAAATAAGAATAAATATGCAAGATGCAAAAATGGTTTTTGTATGTATGAAAAAAAAGTATTTTTATATGTCAAAATAAACAAAAATAAAAGTATTATTTTTTTGGAGTTTTTTTTCATGTTTAGGGCAAAACCCTAATTTCTTAAATAAAATGGATTAATTATTTAATATGTATAATATTTATTTAAAAAAAATAAAAATGAAGTATATTTGTCAAAAGGTATTTTTTATATTAAATATTAATAAGAAAAATAAAAGTGTGTATATTTTGTAATTTAACCTAAATATATTAATAAATATATATATATATATATATATATATATATATATATATATATATATATATATATATATATATATATATATATATATATATATATATATATATATATATATATATATATATATATATATATATATATATATATATATATATATATATATATATATATATATATATATATATATATATATATATATATATATATATATATGTATTATTTTCTAAATATGTATTATATATACAAAATAATAATATTTAATATTTATAAAAAAAAAGTATTTTTTATATAAAATATTTTCAGAAGATAAAATGAAATAGAAAAAAAAAATAAAAATGTTTTTGCATATTTCTAGTATTTTTTAATAAAAGTGTATCTATTTATTTATTTATGTATAAAAACTAACCTAAACAAACAAATACCTAATAAAAAGGAAAATAGTGCAAAAAATTATTTTTATATTTTTTATATTATGAGGAAAAATAAACAAGTCAAACCAAAAAAAGAAAAGTCAAAAAATTATTAAAATGAACAAAATGGGCTTAGGGGGTGTAAAAGCAAAATCAGGGTGCAAAAAGAAATGTGAAACAGGCCCAACCCAGAACCAGGTCATCTTCAACCTCAGAACATCTCTTGTTCAAGCAAACACGCGTTTTCTATCTCCCAATTCCTGGACTTTCAAGCAAAACTTTCAACATGGAAAATGTAGAGCATGAGAAAACGAATCCAGGGATATAAATAACTTGACTTAACTCTCTAAGATGAGGGAGAATTTCTTCTCCCCCAATTCCTGACCTAGTTTTTCATCAATGTTCAGACTCAAAATTCTCTAAGCATACATAATATAAATGAAATCTAATCATATGGGCATGTTCAGGGCTATGATTGTGACATGTTTCCTTCACAAACCTAAAGCTAACAATGCCTATACTGAGAGATAAAACTTCATGAATATACCTGTTCAGTTGGAATCGTGCCTTGCAATGGAGGAGCTTTCAGAGCAAGATGATGATTTGTACAGCTTCCTTGAAGTGTGAGGATGCTATTCCAAGTTCTACTTTGTCCTGAAACTTCTTGAATCGTGCTAGAGAACTTCAACTGCAAAATAAGAAAATGAAAATGGTGAAGTGGCCTAGGAGTGTTACATGTCGTGTTTTAGGTTTTGGTTAGCTTCAAGGGATGCTATGGAATGTGTTTGATGAGTTTTTAGCAAGAAAGCATGGAAGTTTTGAGCTATGGGATTCAAACTGCAGGGATGCCCTGCTTTGAGCAGTTTGAAGGTGATTCTGGCAATGGGGAGGTATTGGGGATCTTAGGGTCGTGCTTTAGCTTAGGATCAATGTTTAGAATGTGTTTGATAACTTTCTCTATGCCCTGGTTGACTGATATGGAAGTTGGTATATGTTATGATGTGTTTCTTAAACTTTAAGCAAGCAATGGCCACCTTGTGTTCTAGACAGGTAGAGGACCCCTAAACATGCTGCAAAGCCTTGTCTTGATCAGAGTGATTAACTCATAAACTTGTGCCAATTAGATTTCCTTTGTACCTTTTTGATTTGCTTTAGACATAAAGTGTAACTTTTGCAAAAATGGATATAATGCTTTTTCCAATTTGGGATTAATCCTTTAGGCAATGCTTGAACACATAGAACATGGTCTTGGCACAAGGGATTGGCATTAAATTTATGAGTGTTGAATGGTTTAGAGGCCTGTAATCAAGTTGCATGCTGATTTGAGAAATTTGCACAAGTTATGAACATGGAAATTGGCCAATTCAAAAGTGAGTTTTTGCCATATTGCAAAATTCGATTCTCTCAAGTCATGAGGTTGTTTGATGAGTTCTTTGACATTTTGGAAAGCTTAGAATGTGTACTACAATCCATCTTTGAAATGCAAATTGAAATTCCAAGTGGAAGTGTATGGAAAATGGTCTTGAAGTTAGGTAAAAACTTGCCTAAAATAGGTCAAATTTTCACTAAGTTAAGAATGGTTTGGCACCCTTGTTCCAAAAATTGTAACTTGAGATACAAGCTTCACAAAGTTGTAGATTATGCAATAGGCTACAACTTTCATGTTTTGACTTTTGCTTGAATCCAAATGAATCTTGGTGAGAAAGTGGGGCAAAGTTGGGGAAAAATTAGGGTTTTTCATAACTTAGAAAAATTCTAAGTTATGAAAAATTCTCATTTCAAACCCTAATTTGCATTTCTTGATTTCTTGAGGGACAAGTTTCATGATTTGGCATGTTTTAATGAAAAATGAATCTTGACACTTGATTTTGACCAAAAAGTCAAAGTTTGACTTTTCAGTATACAGTCAAAATTGATCAATTGACTGGGAAATTCAACTGTCAATCTTGTGTATTTGGGATCTTTTGAACTTGTTGAGCATGTCAAGATAATTCCATGGGGTCCTTGAGTCCATATGTGAGCTTGGTTTGCAATTGGCTAGGTCAAACAGTCAAAAATTGCCTTTGTGCAGTCAAAACCCTAAAAATGACCATTTTGCCCTTTTGATGATCTGATCAAATTTCTTGTGGAGTTGTGATCCAAACTTGATCAAATGGTCCATGTGAGTTCATAATGTTTATGTGGGTCAATTTTCATGAGATTTGACTGTCCATTGGCCACAGTTGACTTTTTCCCCAATATAGTTGATTTCTAGGTCAACTGTCCAATTGACTGGGCAAAATTTGGAATCAAGACTTGAAACTTGGTATGAATAAACTTAGGAGTCCAACATGAAGCATGAAAGTCATCTTAGGCATTTTAGGTCAAAATATATTTGTGCAATCACAAACCCTAATTTGGGTCAACAGTGCAAGGAGAAGTCTTGAGCAGAGGAAACCCTAACTGGATCTTGATCTTCAAGGGTCCTGTGATGAGAAAATGTTGAGGAAATGGGAGGGCAAATTTTGGGGTACAACAGTTGCCCTCTAGTCTAAAAAGATTAAAATGTCCCATTCGAATGTTGCCTCGGAAATGTTGCCTCGGAAAGATCTTAAGACTTTAGGGTTACTACTAAAGTTTTCTAACTATTTCTTTAGTGATTGTACTAGTTCCTTTCGAATGTCCCTTACATACTCCAACGACGGGGCTACCTACTCCTTAATAGTAGGATAGCGTTGTCTAAAGGAGATGAGAGAAAACAATCTTTTTTCGAGTAGGTAGAATCTTAAATACTTGCTCAATGAAAACTTTTCACATAAACACCTTTCAAAACAAATTTTCAAAACAAACTTCGTCACATCCTTGAGGACTGATACAAGGGTTATCACGAAGTAAAACTTTTTCAAAACAAGCACACACAAGTAATTTTAAAAAGATGAGAAAGTACCTAAGAGCCCATGGAAAACCATGGATAGAAAGGGTGCTAACACCTTCCCTTTCTATAATCTACCCCCCGTACTCAGAAATCTCGAAAAAAGGTTTTTTCTGTTCTTTTTCCTTTTCATTTGTTGGATGAAATAAAAGTCGGTGGCGACTCTTGCTTACCGTGACATTTTGCGAATAAAAAACGCAAAACGTAAACCAGTATTAACAGTCGGTTCTGCCGCCGTATCACAGAATTGGCGACTCTGCTGGGGAATATATAAGTGGAGTAAACCTTAGGATCTAGGTCATGTTACAAAATTGCTTGCTTTATTCTTAAAGGGTCTTGCTTGGGTTACTATAGATCCTACACCCGGATCTGGGGCACTTATTAGGTAAACAACAATAGATCATGGAGAATGTACAGCGTAAACCGATATGGTTTAAGCGATGGTTGTGTTGGTGTGACACTTTGGTTGGTACATGTATCCTTCGTGGGGGAACGAGGAGAATACATGGCCGCCGGGTGGTGTCGTGAAGCACTAACGGACCTTAGAACCTTAGTTGAACAAACTTGTCCATTAGAAAGTAGTGAGATAGCCGACCTCGGTGTAAAGCTGAGGATTGGTTGATACTCGATGCTACATTCATTGAGATCAGACTTTCGGGATATTTCGTCTGCAAGAAAAGATTGCTTGAGCTGAGACAATGCCCGATAAAGGACGGTTAGTGATATTGAGATCCTCTAGAACCCGGTTACTTTTTAAGACAGGTTTGAAACCAACTAAACTTCAAGAGGGTACTACCTTTAACCTCATGCAGGCCTTAAACCTAAGGACTTTGTGTGATTTGATTGTGTTCGCTATACCTGTGTTTGCTATACCTGTGGTTTCTCATGACATCATGCATCATAACATAGCATCCATTCTTATTGCACTAACCATTTCAAATACTAAGGGAATTTATCTTTGTTCTGTTTTGCATACCATGGCTTCCGTTCGTAGGAACACTATCCGAATCAGCTTTGTGAAGATAACTTCCTAACTCAAAGAGCTAGTATCAAGGGTTTCTGAAACTTCTGCGTTCACTAAGAGACATGGACGACTTCTCAACCTGGTTACTTCAAACTTTGATGAAAAGATGATGAGTGTACTCTTTAAGTTCTTTGATCCCAAGCACCATTGTTTCACCTTTCCAGACTACCAATTGGTGCCTACCTTGGAAGAATTCTCTCAGCTATTGGATATACCCATTCTGGAACAGTTTCCCTTCAAAGGTTTAGAAGAAGTTCTTAAGCCAGAAGTCATTGCCTCAGCTCTGCATCTGAAACGGGCCGACATGGTATCAATTGGGAAAAAAGAAGCGGAGTCAAAGGTTTTCTATCTAAGTTTATGATAGACAAGGCCCAGCTGTTTTGGGATGATATGGATTTTCAGGCTTTTGAGGAGGTCTTGGCTCTTCTAATCCATGGGTTAGTCCTATTCCTTAATCCGGACTCATTCGTAGATGTGAATGCTATCAAGATCTTCCTCTCTCGCAATCATGTGCCTACATTGCTCGGAGATATTCTGCACACTCTCCATACTCGCACCATGAAGAGAATATGGGTTCTTATGTGTTGCATGCCATTGCTGTCGAGGTGGTTTATTTCTCACCTCCCTAAGTCCATAATGAAGAATGAAGAGGGTTTGGGTTGGTCGCAATGGATATTCTTTGGTGTTCTCGAGCTATGGAAAACACTGATATTATTTACTGCTGCGGGGAGTACCCTAATGTCCCATTACTTGGTACTAGAGGGGGTATAACCTACAATCCTTGTTTAGCTATGCGACAATTTGGTCACGCTCGAAGGGATGGCCCCCATGAGTTACTTATCAAGGGCATTATATTCAAATATGAGGATGATGTTAAAGAGTATCGTCGGAGGTTCATACGAGCTTGGGGCATGGTAAAAAGATCTGGCGCCAAGGCTTTGGGGCCAAAGACTGCCATTCCTATGGAACCTTACCTCCAATGGGTACGAGCTCATGCCCAGAAGCTTATGATTCCCTATGTGGCCGTTTTACCAGTGATTGTGGAACCCACTGTTGAAGAAGGCATTCCTTACACGGTTCTATACCCTTATATGCCCACTAATCTCGGAGAGTTACAGAGGTCTTGGATTCAGTTGATGAAGGAGCGGGATACTTACAGGGATCAGTTCCATGCTCAGGAAAGGAAGGTTTTAGAGCTCACAAAGCAACTGCATGAAGAAAGAGGGCTCAGTGATTATCTCGGAACAAAGAGAAAGCATCCATGGGAATTTTGATTTCTTTTCTAGTTTTAGATTTATTTTAATTGTAACGCCTAAAAGGAATTTTGAACCTTCAAATTCAGCTAATAAAATCTTTGTTTATTTTGGTTTGCAAATTTAAATTTCCCGAAGTCTTTGAAATCATTGCATGCGCATCCCATTTGTTATCATACACATCATTACAGGTATCATTACAGGTTTCTCATCTTCTTCGCTGTTTATTTCAGCACGAAATGTCTTCTGAGCAAAGCATCAAGGACCTGCAGGCACAGAACGCCCAATTCCAACAAATGTTCATAAGTCTAGAAAAAGGGCAGGAGGATCTGAAAGCCCTCATCCTGAAAGAGAAGAAGAAAAAGAAGAAGGCTGCCGATATTCTGAATATGGGCAGAAGGTTTGGAGAGCGTTTGAAGCGACAAGTCGATCATACCTCTTCATCCAAGGAAGGGGAGAATCAAGAAGAAGAAAAGGATCCTAGTCCTGCAGTTTCTGACAATGATATCGACTACAATGATGAGCAATATCCTCCTGCTGAGGATAGATATAAGCAGTTGGAAGATCGTCTGAGTGCCATGAAAGTTCAGAGGATACCTGGGTTGGATTTCGAAGAATTGGGATTGGTTTCGGGAGTAGTCATCCCGCAGAAGTTCAAAGCTCCAGTTTTTGCTAAGTATGATGGGGTGTCCTGGCCAAAACTCCATCTCCAATCTTAAGTCAGAAAGATCCAGCCCCACACTGCTCATAGAAATATGTGGGTTCATTTCTTTCAATATAGTCTTTCAGGGACTCAGCTTGAATGGTTCTACCAACTGGAGGGAGCCAATGTCCGAAATTGGGAAGATCTGGCTGCTGCTTTCTACAAGCAGTATCAATATAATGCCGATCTTGCTCCTAATCGTACTCAACTCCAGAGTATGTTCATGGGTGCAAGTGAAGACTTTAAAGACTATGCACAGAAATGAAGAGACTTGGCTGGGAGAGTTCAACCCCCGTTGTCTGATAGGGAGCTGGTTGATATGTTTCTGGGGATGCTATCTGGTCCATTTTTCAATTATTTGATCGGCAGCTCATCAGCTGGCTTCACCGAGCTGATTCTAACTGGAAAAAGAGTAGAAGCTGGGATTCGAAGCGGAAAAATATAGAAGGATGCCTCTTCAAGTTCAGTAAAGAAGCCTTTTGCTGGTAAGAAAGAAGCCAATGCCATCTATAGCCCGAGGGGCCAAAACAGGGATGAACATCGTCAGACAGTAAGTACCGTAATGATACCTAGACCTGCAGTTGCTCCACAATGCAACAATCAACAAAGGGTGGAAAGACCACAACGACAGTTTACCCGCATCAACATGACATTGGCTGAAGTGTTACCTCATTTGCTGAGATCCAACTTGGCAACCTTAAAAGAGGCTCCCAAGAATCCAAATACTACATCTCCCCGATATAATCCAAATGCCCGATGTGCCTATCATTTTGAGAGTCCTGGCCATGATACAAATGACTGCTGGGCTCTGAGGAACAAAGTACAAGACTTGATTGAATCCAAGGAAATAGATTTTGATGGTCCGGAGAAGCCAAATGTCATAACGGCCCCCATGCCCAAGCACGGTCGTGGAGTTAATGATGTTGACACTGATTTGTATGTTACCTCTGTTGATGAAGTTTCTACTCCTCTCATGACTGTCAAGAAGAATTTACTATTGGCCAGTTTATTTCCGGGTTGTGGTGAAGGTTGCCACATGTGTTAGTTTCTACCTTCTGGTTGCTGTTTGCTGAAGTTAGGTGTTCAACGCCTGATGGATAGCAGAGAGATTTTGTTCGAAAAGACTATGATTCCTGTTGTTCCAATTAAAGACGTCACCATTATAACCATTTCCGCCAATCCTTCCAAGGTTTCCTCGAGAAGACCTGTTAGGATTACATCTACTCCAAGAATTGCTCCACTGATAATAACTGTTCCCGGTCCTGTCCCGTATGTCTCGGACAAAGCTGTACCATGGAATTATGGTTCCGATGTGTACTATCATGGCATCAAACAAGATCTGAAAGATGAAGAGGCTGATCCTGATATTGGTAACATTGTCAGAACCAGCAAAATTACCCGAAGTGGAAGGGTCTTCTCTCCCAAGATTTCCCCTAAGACTGTCAACAAGCCTATTGTCATTCCATCTGTTGTTTCTGCTGGTACATCAACTACAGTTCATGTTCTTACTCCAGTTATTACCCCTGCCGATGAATCATCTGATGCCCGCGGCAAGGAAATTATAGGTGAGCCTGCCCGGACGGAGGCGCCTAGGAAAATTTTTGTGGAAGCCTCTAAGCAAGAGATAGAGGAAATACTGGAAATAACTAAGAAGAGCGACTACAATGTGGTCGAGCAGCTGGGGAAGACCCCATTGAAGATATCCATGTTGTCTTTGTTGTTGTGCTTCGAGGCCCATGCGAAGGCTTTGATTTCATTCCTCAATACTGCGCACGTGCCACAGGAAACTTCAGCTGATCAGTTCAAAGATTGTGTGGCCAGCCTGACTGCTGATAATGGGCTTGGTTTTTCAGATGCGGATTTGACACCAAAGGGAAGGAACCATAATGATGCTCTGCATGTCTCGATTGAATGTAGGGGCACCACTATGGATCATGTGCTGGTAGATACTGGGTCTTCACTGAATGTTCTGACGAAGAAGGCACTGGACCGGTTGGATTGTGAGGGTTTAACTCTAAAGCCCAGTAACATTGTGGTAAGGGCCTTTGATGGATCGAAGAGAATGGTGCACGGGGAGGTGGACATCCCTGTCAAAGTGGGTTCTCATGCTTTTGGGTCCACCTTCTATGTGATGGATATCAGGCCGTCATATTCTTGTTTGCTGGGTCGTCCTTGGATCCACGAGGCTAGGGCAGTTACTTCCACACTCCACCAAATGCTGAAGTATCCGGTGAAAGGAAAGATTGTCACAGTGCGGGGTGAAGAAGAATATATGGTGAGTCACCTCAATTCCTTCCGCTACGTAGAGATGGACGGGGAATTCATAGAAACTCCTTGTCAGAACTTCGAAGAGGTCCCTCAGATCTTCGCATCAACTGAAACTACTACCAGCAACAAACCTCCTCTGAAGATGGCTTCCCTCAAGGACGCCAGGGCCGTGGTTGAAGAAGGAGGGTGTGCCAATTGGGGTCAGCTCCCTGATTTCACTCACAAAATAGATAAATTTGGTTTGGGCTTTACTACAGGGGCTCAAAGGGTTGTTCGACGCGCTCGGGCTGGAGAACCTCCCCTAAGCATCAACAATCTTGGGGTTAATTTCATTGAAGACAGCGAGGAATACTCAGACATCGATAGCTGGATCTACCCAACAGCCAACGGTGGACCGAGTAACTGGACGACTAGGGACTTCATACCAGTTTCTTTTATTCCGCAGTAATTGTATTACTTGTTTTGAGAGTTGTAACAATTTAAAATTTTACGGCCTTGTGCCTTGCCCGAGGCACATTGTTTTTGTTTGTGAGAGATGTTATTTGTCATTTCATATATCATTAATAAAGCATTGGACGTTTCTTACATACAAATTTTGCGCTCTCTGCTTTCCTTTTCTGTTTTTCACTTTATCGAGACAGCTATTCTCTTACACACACTCACGTATCATAATGCAGATCCATATCCACTCTGGATCCCATTGATAACAGCTCTGTTATTTCCAGTTATGACTTCAAAAATCCGATCAACCAAGCCGAGGACGAAGGTGAGGATGATTGTGAGGTGCCTGGAGAACTTGCGAGACTATTGCAACAGAAAGAAAGGGCCATACGGCCTCATGAAGAGCCGGTTGAGACAGTGAATTTGGGTAATGAGGAAGACAGAAGAGAGGTTAAAATAGGTGCAAATCTAGAGATTAGCGTTAAACAAAGGTTGATACAGATGTTGCACGACTATGTCGAGATCTTCGCTTGGTCCTATGAAGACATGCCTGGTTTGGACACTAATATTGTGGTACATCGCCTGCCGACTAAAGAAGATTGTCCTCTGGTTAAACAGAAGGTTTGCCGTATGCATCCTGAAATGTCAGAGAAAATCAAGGCAGAGGTCATGAAGCAGTTCGACGCAGGATTCTTAGCTGTCACTTTATATCCACAGTGGGTTGCCAACATTGTTCCGGTACCTAAGAAGGACGATAAGGTACGGATGTGTGTTGATTACAGAGATCTGAACCGGGCAAGCCCCAAGGATGACTTCCCACTTCCTCACATTGACGTTTTGGTCGACAACACTGCGCAGCACAAAATCTTTTCCTTCATGGATGGTTTCTCTGGCTACAACCAGATCTAGATGGCTCCTAAAGACATGGAGAAGACAACCTTCGTCACACAGTGGGGCACCTTCTTCTACAAGGTGATGCCTTTTGGGTTGAAGAATGTTGGGGCAACCTATCAATGCGCCATGGTCGCTTTGTTCCATGATATGATTCACCATGAGATCGAAGTTTATGTTGATGACATGATAGCCAGGTCTCAGAATAAGGAAGAGCACCTTGATCATCTCCAAAAGTTGTTCGACAGGTTAAAGATGTATAAGCTGAGGTTGAATCCGAATAAGTGCACCTTCGGGGTAAGGTCTGGTAAACTTCTGGGTTTCATTGTCAGCGACAAAGGCATTCAGGTAGACCCTGCGAAGGTAAAAGCTATACAAGAAATTCCATCTCCCCGTACAGAGAAGGAAGTTAGAAGTTTCTTGGAACGCCTGAATTATATCGCCAGGTTCATTTCACATCTGACTGCTACTTGTGAGCCAATCTTCAAGCTTCTAAAGAAAGATCAAGTGGTAAAGTGGAATGACTAATTCCAGACCGCCTTCGAAAGAATCAAAGAATACCTTCAACAACCACCAATTCTGATGCCTCCAGTTGAAGGAAGACCTTTGATATTATACTTGACAGTCCTAGACAACTCAATGGGGTGTGTGCTGGGGCAGCATGACGAGTCTTGTCGAAAAGAGCATGCAATTTATTACCTTAACAAAAAGTTTACCGACTGTGAGACACGATACTCATTTCTCGAGAAAACTTGTTGTGCTTTGGCATGCGTTGCTCGCCGACTGAGACAGTATATGCTGACTCACACTACCTTGTTGATATCAAAAATGGATCCGATCAAGTAGATTTTCGAGAAGCCCGCTCTCTCTGGAAGGATAGCAAGGTGGAAAATGATCTTAACTGAGCATGACATACAATACACAACCCAAAAAGCAATAAATGGGAGTGTCTTGGCTGATCATTTGGCTCATCAGGCCGTGGATGACTACCAGTCCATGAATTTTGAGTTCTCGGATGAGAATATTATGTTGGTGACTGACTACGAAGAACCTGGACCGGATGAAGGACCTGAGGAGGGATCCCGATGGTCTATGTATTTTGATGGAGCCTCAAACACACTAGGTAACGACATTGGTGCTGTAATCATATCTTCCGGGGGCTGTCATACTCCGTTCACCGCCCGATTATGTTTCAACTGCACCAACAACATGGCGGAGTATGAAGCGTGCATCATGCGTCTTAGGGCTGCTATCGACCTAAGGATTAAGTTCTTGAGTGTATTCGGGGATTCCACTTTGGTGATAAGTCAGATCAAAGGCGAGTGGGATAAGAAACACCCGAATCTCATTCCTTACAAGGAATATGTACTGACGTTGCTCCCACACTTTGAGGAGGTAACCTTCGAACATTTCCCACGAGAGGAGAACCAGTTAGCGGACGCGCTAGCTACCATGTCTTATATGTTCAAGGTTAGGTGGGACAATGAAGCTCCCCAAATCACCATTGAGAGGTTGGATGAACCAGCACACTGCTGTGAGATCGATACCGAAGAAGTGGTAGACAAACCCTAGTTTCACGAAGTCAAAAGGTATCTCGAGGCTCAGGAATATCCCGAAGGGGCATCTGTCAATGATAAGAAGTTTCTGAGAAGGTTCGCTGCAAAATTCTTCCTCGGTAATGGAATCCTCTATAAACGCAACCATGACTCTACACTATTACGGTGTGTAGACAAGAGCGAAGCAGAGAGGATCATGACAGATCTACATGAAGGCACCTTCGGAACCAATTCTAGTGGACATACCATGGATAAGAAGATCCTACGGGCAGGATACTACTGGTCCACTATGGAAGCCGATTGTTATCAGCACCCTCGAACTTGTCATAAGTTCCAAATCTACGCTGATAAGGTGCATGTGCCTCTGGTCCCTTTGAATGTCTTGACAGCTCCATGGCCCTTTGCAATGTGGGGCATCGACATGATCGGCGAGATCAGACCCATCGCTTCCAATGGACATCGCTTCATCTTAGTGGCTATTGATTACTTCACGAAGTAGGTTGAGGCAGCTTCCTTTGCTATAGTAACCAAGAACGTCGTGGCGCGGTTTATCCGACATAATCTGATCTGTCGATATGGTGTGCTAGAGAGAATTATTACCGACAATTGTATGAATCTCAACAACACAATGATCACTGAGCTCTGTAAACAGTTCAAGATACAACATCATAACTCTTCCCCCTACCGGCCGAAGATGAATGGCGTTGTTGAAGCAGCTAACAAGAACATCAAGAAGATTGTACAGAAGATGACGGTGACATATAAATACTGGCATGAAATGTTACCATTTGCTCTTCATGGATACCGTACCTCAGCACGGACGTCAACAGGGGAAACACCCTACTCTTTGGTATATTGTATGGAGGCAGTCCTACCCATCAAAGTCCAGATACCTTCTCTCAGGAGTATGAAGGATGCGGGTTTGAACGAAGACGACTGGATCCAAACCCGACTTGATCAGTTGAATCTAATCGATGAAAAGAGACTTACTGCTATCTTCCATGGTCAAACGTACCAAAAGAGAATGATCAAGGCTTTTAACAAGAAAGTCAGATGTCAAGAATATCAAGTTGGGGATCTGGTGATGAAACGCATCTTACTGCCGTAAGGTGATCCTAGGGGCAAATGGACCCCCACGTACGAAGGGCCATTTGTGGTTAAGAACATTTTCTCGGGAGGAGCTATGATTCTAACCACCATGGACGGTGACAACCTTCCTCACCCTATCAATGCAGACATAGTGAAAAGATACTACACCTAATCAAAGACCCGCTAGGTTGACTGGCCTAGGCAAAAATAAGGGCTTCCCGACGAATCAAAAGGGTTCAGGCAAAAGTAAGGGATGACAATGAAAAAATATGTACACCTGGCAAGTCAAAAACCCGAAAGGGCGACTTGGGCAAAAAGGGGTATCCCGGTGGACTAAAAACCCGAAAGTGCGGTCCAGGAAAAAGTTAGGGATTGAAGTGTATCACTATGTATCATTGGATCATCTTGCGACCAGACTTGGGTATCGACTATCAAGCTCGGACGGCACCAACCAATTTGATCAACCTTCAGCCAAGTAGCAAAGTGATAAGACGCTTGAAGATATAAAGGCAATAACAGAGTTGGAACCCAATGGGGTTGTTTCACATAGCTGTTTTTCTTGCTTTTGCACAAATTGTATAAATTCTATCTTTCGTCGGCGTTCTCTTACTAGCGCGTCAGCCTCTTTGTACAAAAACGCATATTACAAGGCCAACTTCAAAAATCAATACAAATCGTTTTCACAAGAAACTTCAAATTCATTTTTATTTTTCTGTTTTGTTTTGCAAGAACGTCCAATGATTTTATTTTTGATATATGCATTAGAAAATGATTGCTGCTCATAAATATTTGCATAAGAAACAAAAGCCAATTACTCGTAATTCCAGAAACAGGGAAAACCAAGAAGTGTCAAACCCTACAGTTACTTTACCCAACAGGTACCGAGATAGAGCCAACTTGGGAACATAATTATTGGTACATACACTCCCCCACAGAGTAAAAGTATCCAAAGGCATTGATGCCAGATTCTCCGAAACAGGACATAACTATCCCCAGCCGAGATTCATAATCGCGGGCGAGTCAGTAAATTTCATCCCCCAAGCAGAGTTTATTTCTCCAGATATAGAAGCTCAATCTCCAACAACAGAATTTCATCCCCAGTTGAGTTTATTCCTCTAGATCAATAGGTCTACCAACAGAGTATCTCTTCCCCCTAAGTTTGGTCCCCGCAGAGTTATTCTCCAGAATATTTACAAATCTCCAGCAACCGTCAGGGATTTATTTTCCCAAACATGAGCATACCCCGATAGCATTTCATAAACATACATCATGACATATGCATGCATATCATATACAACATAATCTCATTTATTTTGAGAACATCACCTCACCCTGCATTTCATGCATCGCATATAACTAACCCTGATATCTTTTAGCTTCAACAAATCCAGCAGTTATACATATCACATCTATAGACGACTAATGGAAACTCAGTTCCCGAAATCAAACGGGTCAACTAATCTACACTATCGCTTCAAAGTAACCCTACTATCCAAGTTCCTTCTCACAGCCCTACTATCCAGGCTCTCATATTGAAGTAAACCTACTATCCAGGTTCCTTCTCACAGCCCTACTATCCAGGCTCTCATATCAAAGTAACCCTACGACCCAGGTTCCTTATCACAGCCCTAATATCCAGGCTTTCATTTCGAAGTAACCCTATTATCCAGGTTCCTTCTCATAGCCCTACTATCCAGGCTTTCATATCGAAGTAACCCTACTATCCAAGTTCCTTCTCACGGCCCTACTATCCAGTCTTTCATATCGAAGCAACCCTGTGACCCAGGTTCCTTCTCACAAGCCCTATTATCCAGGCTTTCATATCGAAGTAACCCTACTATCCAGGTTCCATCTCACATCCCTACCATCCAGGCTTTCATTTCGAAGTAACCCTACTATCCAGGTTCCTTCTCACAACCCTACTATCCAGGCTTTCATTTCAAAGTAACCCTACTATCCAGGTTCCTTCTCACAAACCTACTATCCAGGCTTTCATATCGAAGTAACCCTACTATCCAGGTTCCTTCTCACAGCCCTACTATTCAGACTTTGATATCGAAGTAACCCTACTATCCAGGTTCCTTCTCACAACCCTACTATCTAGGCTTTCATATCGAAGTAACCCTACTATCCAGGTTCCTTCTCACGACCCTACTATCCAGGCTTTCATATCGAAGTA
The DNA here is from genome assembly GCA_948472305.1 of Vicia faba. Lineage (NCBI taxonomy): Eukaryota > Viridiplantae > Streptophyta > Magnoliopsida > Fabales > Fabaceae > Vicia > Vicia faba. The sequence continues at coordinate 177,202,081 of OX451741.1, read as the reverse complement.
ACCCTACTATCAAGGTTCCTTCTCACAACCCTACTATCCAGGATTTCATATCGAAGTAACCCTACTATTCAGGTTCCTTCTCATAAGCCCTACTATCCAGGCTTTCATATCAAAGTAACCATACTATCCAGGTTCCTTCTCACAGCCCTACTATCCAGGCTTTCATTTCGTTGTAACCCTACTATCCAAGTTCCTTCTCACAGCCCTACCATCCAAGCTTTCATTTCGAAGTAACCCTACTATCCAGGTTCCTTCTCACAGCCATACTATCCAGGCTTTCATTTCGAAGTAACCCTACTATCCAAGTTCCTTCTCACAACCCTACTATCCAGGCTTTCATATCGAAGTAACCCTACTATCCAGGTTCCTTCTCACAGCCCTACTATCCAGGCTTTCATATCGAAGTAACCCTACTATCCAAGTTCCTTCTCACAACCCTACTATCCAGGCTTTCATATCAAAGTAACCCTACTATCCAAGTTCCTTCTCACAACCCTACTATCCAGGCTTTCATATCGAAGTAACCCTACTATCCAGGTTCCTTCTCACAGCCCTACTATCCAGGCTTTCATATCAAAGTAACCCTACTATCCAGGTTCCTTCTCACAAGCCCTACTATCCAGGCTTTCATATCGAAGTAACCCTACTATCCAGGTTCCTTCTCACAGCCCTACCATCCAGGCTTTCATTTCGAAGTAACCCTACTATCCAGGTTCCTTCTTACAACCATACTATCCAGGCTTTCATATCGAAGTAACCCTACTATCCAGGTTCCTTCTCACGGCCCTACTATCCAGGCTTTCATATCGAAGTAACCCTATGATCCAGGTTCCTTCTCACAGCCCTACTATCCAGGCTTCCATCAAAGTAACCCTATTATCCAGGTTCCTTCTCACAGCCCTGCTATCTAGGATTTCATATCGAAGAAACCCTATGATCCAAGTTCCTTCTCACAGCCCTACTATCCAGGCTTCCATATCAAAGTAACCCTACTATACAGGTTCCTTCTCACAGCCCTGCTATCCAGGCTTTCATTTCGAAGAAACCCTACTATCCAGGTTCCTTCTCATAACCTTACCATCCAGGTCTTCTTTTCTCTTACCTTTAGACAGAAGTCCACAACACTGTAAGACCTGGACCTGATCAAACACGATTGGTTTCGCATTTCCCTAGTAAGTCACGATGCAGCCTGTACACTGACCAGATATGCAGTTCACCTCCGGAGTTAATTCCCTAGTAGAGTAACGGACAACTGAAGCTCCTATCTATTTCTCCCAAGATAGATACCAACATTCCTCAGCAGATTCCTCCTCAACGATAGGAGCAGGGACTCTCATCAAAAGAATATCTCAGGAAATCAACATCCTCTAGATGGCATCCTAAAGCCCATCTCCGACGGTACTCCGTCATATCTTGTATGGCATCTTTAAGCCCATTCGCGACAGTTCTCTAGCAACTTCCAAATGGCATTTATAAGCCCATTTCCGATATCACAAATCAAGTATCACTTTATGCGAGTGTAAATTTCTGGGCACTCTAGTGTTCAATCATCTTCCACCTTCAGATCACGAGAGGCAGACGAGCCAATCTACATCCTCAGGTTTAAGAAGATTGAATAGGGGCATCTGTTGTACCCCAAAATTTTCCCTCTCGCTTCACTCAATACATACTCCTAGAGATCTTCAATTTTCTCAAGATTGCCAAGAGTTGACCAGACAAACTCTCTCCTAAGGTAGTGTGTCTCAAATTAGGGTTTCCATTTTCATCAAGATGGGTGAACTCCAAAGTCCTCATATGATCTCCATGGTCCTAATATGTTCTCAAGACCCTCCACGTCAAATTTCAAGCCTTGCACAAGAAGTTTGATCAGTCAACTGCTTAGATGCTTAAGAATCGATTGTATTATATCAAAAGTCAATTGTGACCCACATACAATCAAACCTCAAGATTTTTGGTCAACATTAACATTTTGTAGTGGCTTTCATCATTTGATCAAGGGTTGATCATGATTCCCCAAGGAATGCTCCAAATTCATCAAAACCCAAAAGTTGCTAAATTAGGGTTTCTCAGTAAAAGTCAACCATACTTTGACCAAGCATAACGTCCACATGCTTTATAAAATTTTTTCCATCCAAATCTCATTTTGAAGAGGATGCAATTCCCTACAATTCATCTTCAGCCCACAAGTTCAAAATATGCACCCACAAAAAGATATGAATTTCTACATTATGGGTCCTTTTGAAAAGTCAACAAAAAATACCTTTTGGGTCAAAGCTTCTTACATGAACATGGAAGACCCAATTGAGATGATAAAAAAAGGGTTGCTTAGGGGACATCCTAAGCTTTCCAAAAAGTCCAAGAACACCTCTCTAGGGTTAAAGTTGGAAGAGATATGTCTTGTCAAAGTTGACCCTTTTTGCAAAATTGCCAAAAGTCAAATGTGTTCAAAAATGCATTTTTGCTAAATGGGTCCAACTTTTTATGCTTGCACATCACTTATAATGTGGTCCACGACTAAAATATTCACCCACACATTATTTGCTTCATTTTTCAATTTATTTTGATTTTTTATTAATTCAAAATTGAATTAAATCAAATAATTGATGAATAATAGCAAAGATATGATTGGATTTGGTTTTTGGACAGGTTGGCAATCAAAATATGTTGAGTTATCAAGGCCAAAACGAATCAAGAATAATTGGTGCAAGAAAGGGATGATTTGGCTCAAAATAGAAAGTTTACATGTAGCTTGAAAACCAAATCAAATCTCTCATAATTGCAAAGATTCAATCCAAGTTTGTAACCCTAATTCATTCCTAGATATATATATTGGACAAGAACAAAGCATGGGACAAGGTTTTGCAGGCGTGAAAAAGGAAGAACAAAGCTTGAATTTTTCAAAGAAAGTGCAAATCCAATCTTGTTCCATAGGCCATTTCAAGCGTTTCTAAAGAAAAAGACATCTCTCTAGGCACTCACTGAACCTGTAGCAAGCATTTGCAAGGCTTGAGACATCCAGAAACACACACAATCACTCTCACAGTTTGCTTATGTTTTCCAAATCGATTATTAAATTTCTTGCATCATTAGCATGTTTAAGTTATATATTTGTGATCCTCATCGTGTTTGGAAGCTAACTGAATCATTTAATTGCATTTTTGAAGCCTATATCTGCACTTTCCATTGTTAGGGTTTCCATATGAGTTTTGGGGTTTTTGGCTACAGGCAAAATTAGACCACAAGCCGGATACTGGGATGACCGGGACATCATGACCGGTTGAACCATGGTCTTCAAATCCATTTATATTGTGTTTTGTGAATTTTTGAATTGCACAGTTTTTTAGCAATGGAAGTTGTCTGTAGGTAAAGGTACAAAAACCTAAGGCAACAGAGAAAGGTAGAAGAAGGTTATATGTCAGCCAGCCATTCGCCCATTTGAAATTTCGCGCGCGTGGGAGTCAGTGACTTGTTTTCTTTATATTATATTTTATTTTCATTATACTAACAATTCAAACACATAGAGCAGCTGGCAAGACATATGGTTGGTAAACATAAGGACCTGGGTTCGATCCCAGGTCCCAACGTTTCTTTATTTTGTTTTCTTTCTAAAGATCTGATGTATCACCTACCTAGACGACTACCGTACGCTGCCAATCTCCAGCAAATGGATTCATCATCCATTCAATCCAACGCACAGGAAGTGAGGGACCATGATGCACCCTCAATTCAACTCTACAAGAGATCAGGCGTTGACTGGGCTTGGAGCGTTTTTGGGCCTGAAAAATTCAAATTTGCACCCCCTATTTGCTAGCATACCGGCCCAGGTTTCATTTTCTTTCTATTTCTTTTTTTAAATTTCTTGAATTAATTTCTTCATTTTGTTTTAATTAATTAACACAAAAATTATTATTTTTATAAAAACTAAAAAAATCAACAAATCACAAAAAAAGAGTTTTTCTTTATAAAATATTTAAAAAAATAATAAATTAGGTTAATTAGTTCATGTGATTATTTTGTTTCAATTAAAATTAAATAGAAATTAGGTTTTAAATTTTGTAATTAAATTGTTTTTTTTTCTCAAATAAAAAAACACCAAAAATACACAAAATCTTTTTTTGTAAAATATTTTATTTTCTTGAAATTATTTAATTTAGTTTAGATTAGGTTAATTTCAATTTCTTTTTTATAATTAAAATAATTATAATTAGGGTTTTAGTCGTACATAATTTAATTAATTCTTTTCTCAAAAAATAACTTAAATATTTTCTAGTCAGATTTTTAGGGTTTTCAATTTCTCCTCGCATTAAATTTGCCACGCGCATTTTAATTTGTTTTATTATTATTGTACCTGTTCCGAGTTTGTAATAGTTTTAATTAGGGCTTTAAGTTTCCGCAATTTTATTTTTCGTCGAGATAATTATGTAACTGTCAAAGCCTTGTAATAGCTAGGTTTATTTTTCGCACTTTAAATTCCTGTAAATATTTAACTGTCTAGATGTATGCTAATAGGATTGTATGGGAATGTTACTTGAAATTAAAATGGTAGATCACCTAATGTGCAAAGATTAAATACCTGAAACAATTCATATGCACATATTCACTCCTAGGGTTTACCTCACTTCGGTTGCCTTTGGTAAACAGTCATTAAGCATATGAGATTTTAGTGGTTGTCCTCCAGTCTAAAAAGATCAAAATGTCTCATTCAAATGTTGCCTCGGAAATGTTGCCTCGGAAAGATCTTAAGACTTTAGGGTTACTACTAAAGTTTTCTAACTATTGCTTTAGTGATTGTACTAGTCCCTTTCGAATGTCCCTTACAAACTCCAACGACGGGGCTACCTACTCCTTAATAGTAGGATAGCGCTGTCTAAAGGAGATGAGAACAAACAATCTTTTTTCGAGTAGGTAGAATCTTAAATACTTGCTTAATGAAAACTTTTCACATAAACACCTTTCAAAACAAATTTTCAAAACAAACTTCGTCATATCCTTGAGGACTGATACAAGGGTTATCACGAAGTAAAACTTTTTCAAAACAAGCACACACAAGAAATTTTAAAAAGATGAGCAAGTACCTAAGAGCCCATGGAAAACCATGGATAGAAAGGGTGCTAACACCTTACCTTTCTATAATCTACCCCCCGTACTCAGAAATCTCGAAAAAAGGTTTTTTCTGTTCTTTTTCCTTTTCCTTTGTTGGATGAAATAAAAGTCGATGGCGACTCTTGCTTACCGCGACATTTTGCGAACAAAAAACGCAAAACACAAACCAGTATTAACAGTCGGTTCTGCCACCGTATCACATGATCAAACGCAAAACAACCAAGTCAAATCTCCCACCGTATTACACCACCCCATTCCAAGTCCTGGAAGTTGATTCAATGGTCACTTTACCAGTGAAGAAGAGTAATAAACCCAAGGTAACCTCATGGAGAGATTTGCAAACAACAATGGAAAGTGGTTCCTCGAAAGGCTGGGGAAAGCTCCTAGAAATCCTTGAGAAGAAGAATCGCTTCGGTTTAGGCTATGAACTATCAAAAGCTACTCTGAAAGGAAAAGAACGGTTTCCTCCACTCCAAGAGACATTTGTCAACAAAGGAACATAACATGGCAGGAAGGTGGCAATGATATCCAACAAAGTCAACACCAAAGGGAAACTGACTTCATCCGAGAATATGTCCCCGAAGAAGAACTCAAGAGCTGGACAGCCATGGAGATTCCCGAGATATTTTCCTTTCCTAAGTAATTTTTCTTGTTTTTGAAATAACCTACGTCAAACCCGAGGCATAGGGGTTTCTTGTAAGGGTCTTCCCGTTTTGTTTTAAGCAATATTCACAATTAATGAAATTTATATTTTGTTTTTCAATTAAGATCTTTGTCTTTATCTTGCATTTACCTCTTAAAATTTAAAAATGGAAATACTTTCTCTTCATATGCATCTTCAAAATTCATATACTAAAATATGCACCAAAACATGATAAACGTGCAAATCCATGCCCAAAACCACCGATAATGTTACTGCTGCAATCTGATATAATTTTGATGCTCCCATCAACCAAGCTGAAGAGGAAGGTAATGAAGATCTTGAACTTTCTGAAGAAATGGCAAGGGAGATAGAGCGAAAGGCCAAAAGCATATAACCATATCAAGAAGCTATTGAGACCATCAATCTCAGCATAGAGGAAGATCTGAAAGAAATCAAGCTAGGGGAAATGTTAGAGCAGAGCGTAAAAGAAAAGTTGATCAAGATATTGCATGAGTACATGGATATATTTTTCTTGTCCTACAGGGACATGCCGGGATTAGATACAGACATTGTGGTGCATAAACTACCTCTCAAAGAAGGTTGTTCTCCAGTTAGACAAAAACTCAGGAGAACTCGTTCAGATATCTCCACAAGATTATAGAAGAGGTTCTTAAACAATTCGACGCAGGGTTCTTAGTAGTGGTAGATTATCTGCCATGGATAGATAACATTATGCCAGTGCCCAAGAAGGATGGCAAGGTCCGCATGTGTGTGGATTATCGAGACCTGAACAAAGCAAGTCCCAAAGACGACTTCCCGTTACGTCACATAGATGTTTTGGTAAACAACACTGCTCAAGCCTCAATATTCTCATTCATGGATGGCTTCTCAGGCTATAATAAAATCAAAATGGCACCCGAAGACATGGAAAAGACCACTTTCATGACACCTAAGTAATGTCGTTCAGTCTCAAAAATGCAGGGGCAAGTTATCAAAGGGATATGGTTACACTATTCCATGATATGATTCACAAAGAAGTTGAGGTGTAAGTAGATGATATGATCTCCAAATCCCATGCATAGGAACAACACATCATACATTTACAAAAGTTATTTGAGCAACTGCGCAAGTTCAGACTGAGGTTGAATCCGAATAAATGTACATTTGGCGTTAGATCAGGCAAGTTGTTGGGTTTCATTGTAAGTCAACATGGTATCGAGGTAGACCACGACAAGGTAAAGGCCATACAAGAAATGCCAGCGCCGAGGAAAGAAAAGGAAGTGTGTGGCTTCTTAGGGCGATTAAATTACATTTCAAGGTTTATATCGCATCTAATAGCTACGTGTGGGCTTATATTCAAATTATTATGAAAAAATCAAATGATAGTATGGAATGACGATTGCCAAACGACTTTCGAGACAATAAAGCGATATTTACAAGAGCCACCGATCTTAATGTCACCAGTTCTCGGAAGACCACTCATCATGTATCTAACAGTGCTGAAAGGATCAATGGGTTATGTTTTGGGACCAAGATGAAACAGGAAGAAAAGAGCATGTAATTTACTACCTCAGCAAGAAGTTTACTGAGTGAAACCAGGTATTCGCTCCTCGAGAAAACTTGTTGTGCATTGGCTTGGGCTACTAAGAGGATGAGGAAATATATGTTAACCCACACCACATGGTTAATAGCAATAATGGATCCTTTAAAATACATGTTCAAAAAATCGGCTCTTACAGGGAGAATCGCCCGATGGCAGTTGCTACTATCAGAATGCGACATCTAATATATCACTCAAAAGTCCATAAAAGGTAGAATACTAGATGATCATCTAGCTCACCAACCGCTGCCAGAATATCAACCTATGGAGTTTGACTTTCCAGACGAAGATGTCATGATTATAGGTAACTATGAAATATCAGGACCTAACAAAGCACCTGAACCAGGGGCACATTGGACACTCATGTTCGACGGGGCTTAAAATGCACTGGGGCACGATATATGGGAAGTCTTGACTTCTCCAAAGAATTATCATAAGCCCTATACTGTAAGGTTGTGTTTTGACTGCACCAACATCATCGCCGAGTACGAAGCTTGTATACTAGGACTGGAAGTTGCCATTGATCTAAGAATCAAACACCTCGAAGTATTTGGATATTCCGCGCTAGTCATATACCAAGTCAATGGCGAATGGGATACTAAACACCCCAAACGGATTCCATATTGGGATCATTTTCTAAAGTTGGCCACGGAATTCACGGACATCACTTTCAGTCACATCCCACGAGAAGAAAATCAAATGGCAGACACTCTAGAAACTCTATTAGCTATGTTCAAAGTGACTTGGCCAAACCACGAACCACACATCACCATCAGACACTTTGAAGATCCCGTACATTTCCTTGTTATTGAAGAAGGGCCAGATGACAAGCCTTGGTTTTGCGACATCAAGAAGTACCTTGAAAAGCAAGAATATCCAGAAAATGCCTCTATCATTGACAAGCGAACTCTACGAAAGTTAGCCTTAAAATTCTTTCTGAGTAATGGAGTGCTATACAAGATAAATTACGATATGGTACTACTCAGGTGTATGGATAAACGGGAAGCAGATACGCTCATAAGAGAAATCCACGAAGGTACTTTGGAACTCATACAAATGGGCACGCCATGGCTAGAAAGATTTTGCGAGCAGGGTATTATTGGTTAACAATGGAAGCCGATTGTTACCAGTATACGAAAACATGTCACAAATTCCAAATCTATGCTGATAAGATAAATGTGCCACCAACTCCCCTGAATGCCAGGAGCTCTCCATGGTCGTTTTCAATGTGGGGAATTGACATGATTGGCATGATTGAGCCGAAAGCATCCAACGGACACCGTTTCATACTAGTAGCCATCGATTACTTCACCAAATGGGTGGAAGCAGCATCCTACGCCAATGAGACAAGCCAAGTGGTTACACGTTTCATCAAGAAGAATCTCATATGTAGATACGGGGTTCCAAGCAGGATTATTACAAACAACAGGTCTAATTTGAACAACAAGATGATGAGGGAACTGTGCAATAATTTCAAAATCAAGTATCATAACCCCTCACCATATAGACCCAAGATGAACGGAGTCGTCGAGGCAGCCAATAAAAATATTAAGAAGATCATTCAGAAAATGGTGAAGACATACAAAGATTGGCACGAAATGCTTCCCTTCGCTCTACATGGCTATCGCACTTCAGTGCGCACATCAACATGTGCGACTCTTTTCTCTCTAGTATATGGCATGAAGGCAGTACTTCCGGTCGAAATAGATATAACATCACTTCGAGTTTTAATGGAAACAAAGCTGGAAGAGGCAGAATGGGTTCAGACACGACTCGACCAGCTCAACCTCATTAAGGAAAAGCGCTTGACAACTCTATGCCACTGTCAATTACATCAGAAGCGGATGAAGAGGGCCTTTAACAAGAAAGTTTGTCCTCGAATATTCAAAGAAGGTGATTTAGTACTCAAGAAGATTATGTTACCTCACCTCGATTCACGTGGTAAATGGACACCCAACTACGAAGGTCCATACGTAGTAAAAACAACATTATCCGGTGGTGGTCTCATCCTCGCAACAATGGATGGGGAAGAACTACCGCATTCGGCAAATTCAGATGCAGTAAAAAAATACTATGTATAAAAAGCTCGCTAAGATCGAACCCTAAATGGACGACTTAGGCAAAAAGGAGCGTCCTGGTGGATCGAAAACCCTAAAGGGCGATCCAGGCCAAAATTAGGGATAGAAAAAAAACTATCCCGGTGGATTGAAAACCCGAGAGGGCGGTCCAGGAAAAAAATTAGGGATCTTATTCAAAAAAGAAATAAAGAACAAAAAGACTGTGATCTAAGAACTGTGACTATGAACCACGAAGGAAGAGATAGATCCAGATCATACGACTCAGAAGAAAAGGAGATAGGAGTTATTAAAAGGACATTGGGGAACAGCAGTAGCAATTATCATTTTCATTGCCATTTATAGTTTTAAAACTTTATGTAATTACCTTTTTCAAGGAATTGCATCTTGTACTCTCGCCTATTCAGAGGCATATCAATAAAAGATTTACTCTTTTTCATCGTTCAAATTGTGTTTTTCCTTTTTCGGACTTGTTTACAAAATATTACGCTTATTGCTTGTGAATATTATGTTGAAATCATTTTGGGGGATTCGACGAATAAAAGCATTTGATAAAACATCGGAAAAGCATTTTAGCTAGAAAAACATCAAAAAGAAAATACACATCTACGTCCATGCACACGTCTACACCTACGCCTGCACCTACAACGTAAAAAATCAAGATCTTGCTGAAACTTTTCACCATGTTCAGATCAATTCGAAATACCCCGACAATGCAACGTACAACGTCAGATTGTTGGTAACTCAAAACCAATGGTTTAAAGGAGAGAATACCGAAAGCATTTTTTATAACATTTTAGGGCATACACACATTTTGCATATATTTAGGGCATACACACACACACCCAATGCACATACACTCCAGGTTCCATATCAATCCAAGACATCATTCATCATACATGAAATTCCGCAAAACATACGTCGGGCATAATCATTATTTGTTGACCCTATCAAAAAATTTCACCTTAGTTGAAAATAAACGACCAGTCAATGACCAATATCACCCTCAGTTTAGCTATCTAAAACACATTTCCTCTATAAAATTCAGCCCATCACATAGGACTCCATGCAGTGATGCATTCTCTACAAATTCAACCTGATACCTAAGACTCCATGCAGTGATGTGTTCAACCCATCACCTAAGACTCCATGCAGATATGTTGTTCTCTACAACATAGCTCATTACATAAGACTCCACACGGTAATGTGTGAAACCTAGTACATTGCCTAAGACTCCACGCTGCAATGTTAGAAAACCAAACAAGACCTATTTCCTAAGACTCCATGCAACGATGTGTTTTCCTCTCTTAACTCATTACCTAATACTCCACGTAGTAATGTACGAAACTCCAAATATAACCCATTTCCTAAGACTCCATGCAATAGTGTGCTTCCTTATTTCGTGATACATACCATTGCCTAAGACTCCATGCAGCGGTGTTCGAAATCCAAATTTAGCTCATCACCTAAGACTCCACGCAGCGATTCACAAACATAACCCATTGCCTCAGTCTCCAAGCAGCCATGCGTTATAAAATGTTAGTTTATTCATCCCCCCAAGTTGCAATGAATAAGAAAAGTCAAACCAAAAACATATTATATTGGTCTCCCAAGTTCTAAATCGTCATCCTTATCCTATTTCAAATCCTGGTAAGCGATACATCATCAGCTTTGCCTACTTTCTCGAGACTCTTAAGGGTATGCTATATCAGCATAACCATAGGTTTGTCGGACATATTTTGGGGTATTCCAAGTATTCAATAAACTTCCAATCAGAACGCGCAAGACATGTGTATTCTCGCGCTATTCAATTGGAAGATGATTGAATAGGGGGAAGTTTTTGTACCCCAAATTTGCCCTACCTTTATGAGTATATCACTGTGATTTTTGAAAATAAAAATGAAAGAAAAGTGTTTCAACTAAAAATGGCCCATCAATATCTGAAGGCCCATTTGTAAGAATTCAAAACAACAAGAAGGGTGTATCCTAATTCAAGGGAGTGGGGTTTTCTAAATCAGAAAGACCCATATGCCCGTAGTCCCATTTGTGAAGCATGTTGGCCAATGGCCCATGAGATTCTAATTTGAAGGTATATTTTGTTTTAAAAAATGTGAGATTTTAATTATATAAGAAGGCCCATTAAAGGGTTGATGTTAAGTAATAAATGGGGGGGTATGATTTCAAACTACAAGCCCATTAGGTGATTCAGTTGGTCCATTTTGTTTGGTCTTTTCTGAAGTGTTGAATAGAGGAGAGGGGGTGTACGTTTCTTTCATAGGCCTAAATGATGGATGCAGTTTGGGCCTGCTCAATTTTGGTTTATGTTTGAAAACTATTTTATTATTATTATTATTATTTTAAACATTATCATTATTTTTATTTTTTATTAAATATTATTAAAATATGTTTAACGTGTTTGAAAAAGTTTGTTGGATCAAAAGCCAGTTAGGCCCAATTCGTGCTGAAAAGAAGCATTGCAGTAAACACAAAGAAAAACGGCAACATGTTGGGTAGGGCAGTGTAAGGCCCAAAAAGTAATTAAACACAAGTTGGGAAGGGGAAAGTTACAGTATGCAGGCCCAAATTAATTAAGAACAATCATTGAACCAATTATGCAGAAGAAAACACGTGTTTTATTCAACCAACAGATACTGTACAAATCTGATTGGCAAAAATGAAGATTTATTTTTATTAACTGATATTGTTTGAATGAAAAATAAATCAAATCGTAAATAAAACAGATAAATCTCAATCTTAGTACAATCCACAAATCTCATAATTACATCTCAATCAAATTAAAGTATAAAATATACAGAATCGAATTATTACAAAATAAATCAATTTTATTACGAAATCAGATCCAGTCTGAAACATTACAGATTTAATCAATTCATAATCAATTACAGCAAATGTCAAAACCCTAATTTCTCTAATCCCCTAAATCTAAGCCCTAAACAATTTGTAACAGCAATTCTCTAATCTATAAACCCAAGCCCTATAAATAGTAAATGAATAAAATACATGAAGGGGAGGAGATATTGGAGACGAAGAAACAGAGACCAAGAAGAAATTCAAACCACACTCGTTGTTGAAGATCGAAGAAGAAAATGATTAGGGTTTCAATATCTAAAACCCTAATCGTACCGCCACTGAGCCTTCGAGCACCACCGGAGCTTCCATCACCACCACCCTCGAGGACCACCATAACTTGCAAATCAGAAAGGAGGAAAAGAGATCAGAATCAGAAAAGAACATCGCGCATCAGAATGATCAAGGACAAAGGTAAGTATGACTCAACTTCTATGAGTTTTATTATTGCTGGGTTGTTGGGTTTGAATCTACGGTGGGGAATGGGTTCGGTGTAGAGCGCGCCACCGTGGTGATGTTTTAGGGTTAGGGTAGAAGAAGAAAGAAAAGGGTTAGGGAAAGAGAGAGAGAGGACGAAGAATGTTATGATTGATAATGAAATAAAAATGATGTAAAATAATATTTATGTTCTGATATATTATGTACACGCGCGCCCACTAGAAATAGGATGCTTCCTCAATTACATCCATTAGATCATCATCGGACGGCCGTAAGGCCAAGTCCCCATCATATCCCATGCACCCTCACCTACACAATTACCCAGGCCTCTCAAAAATGTGTAATGGGCCAAGCTCAATTATTTTCACACCCCTCTTTGCTTGTTTTACTTGACCAGCTTGAATAATACACCCCTACCACTGGGCCCAATTCAATATCTGAACTTGGGCCCATTTTCTCAACAATCCCCTATTTTGCTCGCTAGTCAAAAAACGTACCCCCAGGCCAACTGGGCCTGAATTCAATATCTGAATTTAGTCCCTCACTATCTACACCTCCACCTTTTACTTCCTAGTTCAAATTACACCCCTCCCCCTCCGAAAAATTATTTTATTTTTTCTAAATTTTATTATTATTATTATTTTCTTATTTTATTTTCTTACTTCTTTATAAATTATTATTACTATCTTTATTTTTCTAAATTTTATTTATATTGTTATTATCATTCAATATTATTTTCTTCAAAAAATCATGTATAGATTTTACTATTAATATTGCATTAAATTTTTTAATCATGCATTAATTAGAGTTTTCGTAATTAATATAATTAAAAAATACTCAACCAATATTAAATCTTCTTTTCGAAATAAACTAATCTAACAAGCTATTTTTGCAAAAGGGTTCCAAATCTATTTTGACTAATCACACATTTAGTCCAAAATTCCGCTATCTTTACACCCAGTCTAAATGCGAGAAAATTCAAAATACTTTTGAAATCTATAAAACACACAAACCCATGCGAACTATGAAATGAGACTCTGATTCCTCATAAGAGAATATGTAGGCATACAATTAAAGTCGTGGCGAGTTTCCCTATATAAAATTAAAACCCTTTTTTATCTATTTGTTAAACCTAAACCCCTAAGCCTAGTATCCTTACGAATAAGAAAGATGAAAGGTGTCTAACACCTTCCTTTCGCCTAAAGAAGTCCGAAACTTAGAATCTCTATTTTCCAAACAAGGGTTCTCTATTAGATTCCCTTCCTTAGGATAAAAACTAGTAGTGGCGACTCTGATTTTAAATCCAGTCGCAATAAGTGAACCAGGATAAAAATATTTGTGTTCATTTATTTTTATGTTCTAAGTTAACATGGTATTTCATCAACGAAAATATTTAATTTATTTTGGTGAAACCCAATTTGAACCCTCTTTCTTGTGTTTATCACACATTCAATTGGCATCAAAGCTCCGGTTTTGGTATTGATAGTTATCAAACACTTAACCATGTCAGATAAAGATCCAGAGGAGTTTTTATTTGAATAAACACAGTGGTTGAACCCACACCAACTAACGATGCTTCAGATTCAAACGATAAAAGCTACAATGTAAAACCTCCCATCTTTGATGGTGAAAAGTTTGAATACTAGAAAGATAGACTAGAAAGTTTCTTTCTAGTTCATGATGTTGATCTTTGGGATATGGTAGTCTATGGCTACGCACCTGTAGCGATAATAAATGTAGCGGGATAAATCGGAGATCGAGCTATTAATTAACTCGACTCACAAAAGCAAGAGTCGCCACCGCACTTTATTATTTCCAAGGGAAAAGGGAAAAGAGTGAAATAAAACCCTTAAATATGCAATATAAAGTAATACTTAAAAGTAATGAAAATACAATGTGTTTTTTGAAAAGAGATCTAGAGTTCGGGGGTTGGTTATGCAATGAGATGGTATTAGCACCCAATGCATCTACGGTACTCCGCAGGAACCTTTTGAAATATCTGTTTTTAAAATTGTTTGTTTGATTAAAAAGGTTATTTTGGTAAAAATGGGTGTGGACGAGATTTTGAAGATGCGACGACCTAACGCTGAAGTTTTGACTTTTCTAGGAAACTTAACTTAAGTTTGGCAAAATAGTAAAACAAAAATAAATGAAGGAATTTGCACAATCGTAACAAATATATTTGATGACATGAAGTCAACAAAGTTAAAAAGTTTCCCTTGAAATAAATCGAGCGAGCAAAACAAAATGGACATCAAAATATAAGCAATTGAAAATTCACAAGAGAATAAATCTAACGAAACAGATTAATGGCCAAAAGACCCGAGAAATTAAAATGACAAAGATATTTAAATACAAATAAAAGAGAATGGAACTAATTATCTAAATTAAAATTCTAAGATTACTAAAATAATTCTAAACTAATTACAGATTCTAAGGTTATAAAGATAATTCTAAAATTACTGAATTAGATTTAAACTAAATTAAAATTCTAAAGTTATTAAATGAAATCTAAATCAAATAAAATTCTAAAATTACTAAACTAAATCAAAACTAAATAAAAATCCTAAAGTTATTAAATTAAATATAAATCAAATAAAATTAAAAAATTATTAAATTAAATCTAAATAGAAATTTTAAAGTTATTAAAGCTCTAAAATTACTAAATTATATCTAAACTGATTTAAATGTAAACTAAGTTAATTATAAAAGAAATGTGTGAAAACAGAAAATTAGGGGGTGGTCTCAAAAAAAAACTTAATCAAAATGTTATCTCTTTGTTCGAATCTCACAAACCGATGAGTATATTCCCTAGCTCGGCATGCCTTAAAAAAGGCTCCATAAATTGGAACAAATCTACAGGCCAACCTTTTTGAAGATTTCCAGTCGGTGTTTTTGGCGTGAAGCTCCTGTGACTAACCAACTCCAGCCAAGCAAAACTGAATCAAGGAACTTTGAGTGGCTTCAGAGCGTGAAATACATTGGTAAGTCCAGTCAAAATCTTCTTCTCCTCTGCATCTTGCACAATAAATCTGACAGTAACTGCTAGAATCTTGGAGAAAAGAAAAAGTTTGCTTGATCCCTTCAAGATTGAGAAGACAAGCTTTGCATAAATATCAATTGCTAAACATAACTCAGAGTCGTGCAATGCAACTTTGTCGCAATATTCATGCTTAACCATCTCAGTCTCAGGCATGCTTTGAAGATTGATTGATGGAGTACTGCTATGACATGCCACAAATAAATGTGCCTTCTTAGAATGTTCTTGACAAATAGTTTCATTTAAAGAAGTAATTTTTGAAGCTTTTTCAGGTAAACAACCTTCAGGGAAAAGACTTGCACCCTGGCCAGTTATTGGGGCTTCTAGAGCAGCCTTAACATTCTCTTTCTTGTCCTACAAAACTGAGGAATTCTCTATCAAAGATTCTCCATATAGTTACTTACCAACATGATTGGAGCCACTGTGAGGGAACATTGCAGCCAAAGTAGTGGCAGATTCCCACAAATCAAAATTTAAAACTATCATATTCGGAACGGTGGCCAATTCATGTTTAAGCTTGAGTTTCTCTTTCATGTACCATTCTGAGACATAATCCTCAATAACATTTCTAGGAGGCATAACAATATTTAGATTCAAGTACTAGTAGAGATTCTTAAGTGCTTCTAACTCAAAATGATGAAAGGGAAAATCATGTGCAAGGATGACCGAAGCACATAAATGCACTAATAGTGGTTCCATTTGATTTTCATCAACTACCTCTCCAACTGATTCCATATTATCTTGTGAAAGTTCTTCAAGCACCATCGGGAAACTAGATGGTGGAGACGCGAACAAAGAGATGAATGAAATAAAGAAGAGAAAGTGAGAAGAAGTGTTATCACCAAAGAGTTTATTGTGTGTCGTCGTTTGTTGGCTACACGCCTTAGATTTTGGGTTTTGTAATTATTTAAAGGTCAATCTTGAAATATAAAGAGAAAACTCCTAATATTTAGAATTGGTTCCAATTAAAATTTGTATTGAAAGTTGTCTTTGAATTTGAAACACATGAATGATGAATAAAGTTGAATTTTGAGAAAGGTCTTGGATAATGCTTCTTTGTAACTTGGATGAAATTGAATCAAACTTGAATGGTGAACATTGAATTAGAACTTCATCCTTGAATGAATTTGAGACTTCTTGAATGAATTTTTAATGATGAATGAACATATTGTATTTTCTTCTAGAATTCTAAACAAATTACATGAATCGATCTTTAAAATTGAGCAAACTTGCATCATGATAAATTAGATCTTTTGTATATCTTGAATCCAAAAGCAAATTCATATGGATGAATTACGCCTCGCACACTTGAATCGATTTAAAATCAAAAAGAATTATTCGAATTGATCCTCAAATCTTCTTCTTTAAAACCCATATCGTTAATTCGTGGTAACTTGCAATACGAGCCAATAATACAAATCGCACCTTTAAGAGAATTAATCAACAATACACCTTAATCCAAAGATCGCTAATGTTCAATTGCAAAGGATTTGAAGCATGCGACAAGCAATCAATGAATCATTGAACTAGAACTCTAGTTTCATGAATTATCCCAACATAAGAATCAAACGTCCTTTGAGAAAACGTATGTGGCATAAATTGAACCGAGCACAATTTGACCTCGATCTTTGAAGTAATCTCATAGACAATGCTATTTGTGATACTTCGCAAAAAGAATCGTCTCAGGATGTTGAGAATTGAATAAGTCATGATCGTTTGAACTTGATCTTGCAAAAAGTTGACTTTTGGTCGAAGTGCTTTAAATCGTCTCACATAGCCTGATCTTTTCTTGCATTCCAAGACGCATTGAAACACATGTGAACCAGTGATGATGAAATCTTGTTTGTGCTCTGAGGAAGTTTTGGAGAAGCTTGAGACCACTTGTCGAACAAGGTGTGGAAATAAACACACGATCCTCTGAAGTTCCAAAAGAGATCTTTGATCAAAATGAGATTGAACGATGCTTGAGACTTTATGCTCTGAGATTAGGGGATGTGCCTTGATGAATCAGTCTTCGAGAATCCATAATCAATCATACTTCTGGTTTAGGAGACTCAAAACTCTAATTGAAGCGCGACGCCTGATACTCTTGATTCAGACAGGTCTCTGCACATGAAACAAAAGAAAAAAATGAACATACTGCTTTATATGCGATTAGAAGTTAGTGATACATAGGCTAAAATTGTTCAAAACACTTGACAATCTTTGCATAGTCAATGCTCAAGGGTGAGAGTTTAAAATCGACCATATTTCGTGACCTTAACTTTTGTATAAAATGCAAAAAAAAAATGTAAATGGGATCTTAGGTCAAAAATTGGGGTATGACAGTACCTCCCACAGACTTTATTGGAAAAGTGATAGCTAGGAGAGCTATGACTGATTAACAAAAGAAAGATTATAAGAATCATCATAAAGCAAGAACCATCTTGTTGAATACGATTTCTTACACTGAGTATGAGAAGGCCACGAACAAAGACTCTGCTAAGTCTATATTTGACTCTCTTAAAATGACCCATGAAGGAAATGATCAAGTCAAAGAAACCAAGGCACTGACCTTGATTCATAAGTATGAAGCCTTCAAGATGGAGGATGATGAAAGTGTTGAAGCCATGTTCTCAAGATTTCAAACCTTGGTTGCACGAATGATATTTGTGAACAAAGGATATTCAATAGCAGATCATGTGAAGAAAATTATCAGAAGCTTGCCATCCAAATGGAGGCCTATGGTAACTGCACTCAAGCTTGCAAAAGATCTTAGCAACACTTCTCTAGAAGAACTAATAAGTTCTTTAAGAAGTCATGATATTAAGATAAAACAAGATGAACCGCAGAGGAAGATAAAATCTATTATGCTCAAATCCATCAAGAAACATGAGAAGTACAAAGCTCTTCAAGCAGAAGAGATAGAGGATTCATAAGAAGATCTTGATGATGAAGAAGATGAGTTGTTTGTGCTATCCAAAAGGGTTAACCGTCTCTGGAAGAGAAATCAAGGCAATAGGTTCAAAAGTTCAAGGAGGACTGGAGGTCGCTTCGAATCAACTTCTGGTCAAAAGAAGTCTAGTGGCAACGGAATCACTTGTTATGAGTGCAATGAGCTAGGACACTACAAGCATTAATGTCCTAAGATTCTAAAGGATATACCAAATAAAAAAAGCTCTCAAAGGTAAAAAGAAAGGGATAATGGAAACATGGAATGATCCAAACTCTTCTGACTACGACTCAGAAAGAGAACATGCTAACTTGGCGCTGATGGCTCATGTTGGAACATCAAGTCAAGTAATCCCCACAGAAGATGAAGCTGATTCAGAAACAGAAGATATATTCAGCAAAGAGGTATCCTATAATATTACTCATTCTGAATTAACATATTCCTTAATTGAAATTCTGGAAAAACATGAGTTACTCAAGATTCGGTTCAAGGATCTCAAAAAGACCCATGAATTTGTATCTGTTGAAAACAATACGCTTAAGGAAGAAATTTTTGTTTTAAATGAAGACATTTTTTTATTAAAAGATGAAAACTCTTCCCTTAAAGGCACGAGAACCCTTCCAGAAGCCTCTGAAAGTTTTGATGATGTCATCAAGAAATATGACAAAGCTTTCCAGAAATTTATAGATAATAGCATAGGGAGAAGCATGCTAGCTTCTATGATCTATGGTGTAAGTAGAAATGGAGTTAAGGGTATTGGTTATGATCCTCATGAAAATTATAAATCTAATAAGGAAAACATACCAAACACCATACACTCTTATTTTGTGTCTGCTGGGTTTGTGCTAAAAGAAGATGGAAAAGATGAAGAGAACTTGAATTCTGAATCCGATGAAAATCAATTGGCTAAACCAAATAGTTTTAACACTTGTAAATATGATTCTTCTACTGCTGAAACCAAAGTTGTTCACAACTCTGGTAGAACTAACAAGAAAGGACCCAAGAAATTATGGGTACCAAAAGATAAGATAATATATGTTTCAGACATCTTTAGCAGTGCAATTAAAACACCTGTCTTGGTACCTAGACTCTGGCTGCTTACAACACATGATGGAAAAAAGGAATATGTTCCAAAGCATGGAACTTAAGACTTGAAATGTCATGGGTTTCATAGGTGATCAAAAGGGGAATATTATAGGATCCAGAACAGTAGGTAATGGTTCCTTTCCCTCTCTAACTAATTTTTTACTTGTTGAAGGATTAAAATATAACCTATTATCCATAAGTCAATTAAGTGATAATGGTTATGATATAATCTTTAATCAAAAATATTATAAAGTTGTTAGTCAAAAGGATGACTCTATCCTTTTCAATTAAAGGAAAAGAAAGAACACTTATAAGATCAGACTTTTTGACCTTATAGAACAAAAGGTAAAATGTCTCATTCATGTTAATAAGGAGCAGTGGACGTGGCACATATGTTTAGGTTATGTTAGCTTGAGAAAGATTTCTCAGCTGAACAAGCTTGAACTTGTCAGAAGCCTACCTAAACTGAATTTTACTTTAGATGCTCTTTGTGAAGCATGTCATAAGGGCAACATTTCAAAAACTTCTTTCAAAGAAAATAATGTTGTTTCTTCCTCCAGACTATTGGAACTTTTGCATATTGATTTGTTTGGACCAGTGAAAACTAAGTCAATCAATGGAAAGAAGTATAGATTAGTTATGTTAGATGACTACAGCAGGTGGACATGGGTGAAGTTTCTCAAACAAAAGGATTAGTCACATTATGTATTCACTACCTTCTATATCCAAGTGAAAAATGAGATAAGTCTTAATATTGTCAAGGTTAGAAATGATCATGGTGGAGAATTTAAAAATGTTTTTTTTTTGAAAAATCATTTGATGAGAATGAGTTTTCCCATAATTTCTCTTGTCTGAGAACTCCACAGCAAAATGGAGTTATTGAGAGGAAGAATAGGACTTTGCAGGAATTCGCTAGGACCATGATCAATGAAACCAATATGGCAAAGCACTTATGGGCAAAGGCTGTAATTACATTGTGTTATATCTTGAACAGAATCTCCATAAGACCTATTAGTGGAATGACTCTTATGAATTGTGGAAGAACAAGAAACCTAAAATTTCATATTTTCATCTGTTTGAATGCTCTTGTTTTATCCTAAACACTAAAGAAAATCTGAATAAGTTTGATTTAAAAGATCAAGGTTATATCACGTTAGGTTATTCTGAACACTCAAAAGGCTACAAAGTATATAACATGGAAACACTTTCTCCTGAGGAATCAATTCCTGTTAGATTTGATGATAAGCTTGACTCTGAAAAGTAAAATCTAGTTGATAAGCTTGCAGATGTGAAGATTACCTTTCAGAATCTGAAGGTAATATAGTTGTTGCTGAAGTACAAGAAGTAAGAAGATCAGAAGATGTTTAATCATAAGCTTCTAATTATCAAACTTCTATGAAGAGGATCCTACAAAGACTATCACATTATGAAAAGATACGTCTAGGGTTTATGTGTTTGATAGAGTCTACATCAATTGATGGATCACTTTAGGAAAATGAATGGAAGCTGACAATTTAAGAAGAATCAAAATAAGCTCTACAAGAAGGACATTTTAGACCTAGTATCAAATCAAAAAGGAAATCACGTCATTGCAACCAAATGGATGATAAAAAACAAGTTCGATGATGAAGGTGATCTCATTATAGACAAAATACATCAGGTCAGTATTTATATATTTTCTGACAAAGTACTTATAGATACTTTTACCAGTTAGAATTCATCTTGATAGGAAATGTTTAAATCAAGAAGGATGTGTATTCTCATTTTTAAGAATATCAATCTTGGAGAAATTAAATGTCTTGATAATAGATGAAAAATATCTCTTGTTTTACTTTTATCTCTTATGACTGAAAAGATAGGATAAGATATTCGGATGTCAATTTCAAAGATTTTCCTTTGCACGACCTACCCTAATTTGTGTCCTAAATTTCCATAACTTTTCCTTGGAAGTTGTGATATCCTCTGCTCTCCTTCCTTCTAGATCAAGCATTAAATTTCTTGTGTGTCTCGAGGTTAATCACTATGAAGTAATTTAATCTTCTCAATCCATTACATATCTACTTGTATATTTATATTATCCATCATCTTCAGTCTCTCCTCAAATTTCAATTATTGTTCTCTTTTCACAACCTTTTAGTCTTTCCTAAAATTCTTGTGTCAAATGGCCATCAAGATGTTTCATGGAGATGAAGACCTTTTGGAGGTAATTCATGAAAAACGTCCTTATAGCATGTCTGATGACAGTTTCATCAACATGTGTTTTGAAATCCAGGGTTGGCCAGGTTATGTTGCTATGCTACAAGGTCCTATCTACTCTAATATCGTGAAAAATTTCTGGCTTGATGCATCTACTAGAAATGATGGCAAGTGCATTAAATCGAGTATCTATGGTATTCCTTTTATCATCACTTACTCTTCCATTGATTAAGAAATTGGGTGTACTCCTAAAGCTAATTCCATGGATGATGCTAGTTTTGACTTCATAGAAGTTGATTTATTCCCAACCATTCACGACACTTCTTATGGGTATGAACCCAACAATCCAGACAACCTGAAACCTCTTGCTAGATTCTAGTTTTGATTCTTGCTAACATATATTTATCCTAGAAGTAAAGACTTGGATGTTGTGTTTCCTAGGGATAAGCGCCTAATCTTCTTCCTTCTCAACAATATCTCATTAATTTGTCCACGACTACTTTCAACCACCTAAAGGAATGAATATTAAAATCCAGATATTTTTAAAAATCCTTCATACCTTATGGGCGTGTCCTATATAAACTGTTTGAATTAGCTGAGGTAATCAAAATTGTTTGAAAGGCTCAGTTCACAAGAGGAAACACTCTTTTTGACGAGTGTTGCAAAGTGTTTGAAGTCTAAGATAGTGTCTTTGTACTCAAAATGAATATGTCTTCTTCAGATCGTGTCTTGTGTGTCAAAACATTGTATTCAACATCTTAGCTTATCTTCTCAAAATTTTGCTTACATTCTCAAAATTTTGCTTACATTCCTAGATATATATTTTTGTGATACTTTAAATGTTTTGGAACGACTAATATATCACACTTTAATAACAAATTCTTCTAATAAGAAAAATCAATTATATATCTGATATTAAATTTAGTGATATATAATTGATCAACATTTTGCTTATAAGATCCCAAGTGATTCTGTTGTGGTTTCAACGAAAGGGTATCAATTTCGTTATTCTGTCTCTTTATTTCCTTTTTGATTTCTGAAAAAGTGGGAGAAAGTAAAATGATTTTGATAATATTTATTCTCAAAATCTTAAATTCAAACATATATAATGTTGTTGCTACTAACTGTTTGTTTGATGTTTTAATACTGGAACTTTGAATAAGTTCATTGAGTATTCTAAGACAAGTTGAATATGAAGATCATGCTGACTAAGGTTGAGAACCTCATGGATGAAATCAAATATGATTTCATATATAAGAAGATGTACACTTTGTGTATATATGTATATTCAAATAGATGTACCAAACACAATTCAAAAGTTATAAACTTACGGAAAGTAAGGTAACCTTGTTTGATATCATATTGTTCATATTGTCCATAAGAAAAAGGGTTTGAATTGGGTTTTCAAAAAACTTTTTCGTTTAGAAGTGCTTTACAAAAACAATCAGAATTAGAATCAATGATTTAGAAGAGAAGTAAAGACACTTTCAGTTTATCCAGGTTCACCATAGAAAAGGTTAATCCTGTCCACCCACAAAGGTGATTTCGCCTTAGAAAAGGACTTAATCCACTAATCATGAAAGATTACAAATGCATGGGCTACCCAGCCGATGACTAACAACAACAATAATAACATGTTAGTGATCCTTTAAGAATTATGACCTATCTGATCCCCTAAGAGATATAACGATCATTGACTCCTTAAGGCTTCACACCTACCCGATCTCTTATAGGAGATTTCTCAAAATTTTCTTGAGTATTCTGACCTACCTGGTCTCTCAAGGAACAATCAACAACAGTTGAATAATGTGTTTAAAAATTGCTTCTTACAAGCGGATTAAGAAAATGTTTAAGTACAAATTATTTAACACAAATATGAGTAACAACTCTTATGTTCAAATAATTTACAATAATAACACAATAATGAGAAACAACTCTTGTGTTCTAGCAAATAATAATATCAACACAATAATGAGCAACAAATCTTATGTTATGATCTTTTTATTTTTCTTGCATTAACTTTGGCAGAGTTATTGTTCTTGTTCTATAGTCTCTCAGTTTGCAAATGAATTACTTGAACCTTTATATAGGCATTAAGGAAGTAGACCATTGTAGTAGTACACACGTCACTTTTATTGCCAGCTGCCATAACAATAAGAAATGATTGTGGGAGACAATTAGTACATAATACATCCATTTGAGTGGAATGTGAAATTGTACTTTTGTACTAACTCTTCTAGTGCATGTTTTTGATGACACTCTCTTCTGATGAATTTTACTTCTGATGAAGTAGATTGACTTGAGAAGATATCATCTTTTGATCTTGTCTTCTGATGGGCTATATAATGCAGAATAGTAATGAGTCCAGAAGATATAACTTTTCTTGATTTGTCTTATGATGGAATGCTTTTTGATGTGAAGTAATATGCACATATTCCATGAAGTATTCGAGTCTTCAGAATCTTGAATTTGTCTTCAGAATTAGAAGCGACAACTTTTCTAATGAACAAAACTTGAATTTTGATTCGGAAGAAGAAGATTTTCTTTGATGTGTTCAGAATCTTGGGTTTGTCTTCAGAATTAGAAGCAACATATTTTCTGATGAACAAATCTTGACTTCTGGTCTTTGACATAAAAACTTGTTTCTGGTTCAATCTTGTTTTTTGATTTTGGAGCAGCAACTCTGACATAAATTTTTTCTCCTAGAATACTTGTGACTTTTGAAGCAACAACTTATTGAGAAGTACTAGTTGAGATCCTCTTTATTGCGAACATTCATCACTCTTCAGAACTACTGATGTTTCTTCAGAAGCAGATGCGATAGTCTTTCTGATGCGTGCTTTCTGATGATTCTTCAGACAACAGTCCTGAATCAATTAGAACTTCTAATTTGTACACTCAAGAAACTATTAGAAACAAAATTGTTTACATATAAAATATATCTTTTTTATCATCAAAATCCATAAATTAATTGTAGAATCCAAATCTTGTTCTAACAGTTTGTACATATGGCATGCATGCATTTATGTACAAGTGTGGTATTACCGTGTGCCTGGTGGAGTGTGAGCGATATGTTCAGATTCTATTTAAAAATTGTTTGATCGTGTGCCTAGTAGACTGTGAGTGATGAGGATTGGTCGTGTTCCCGACGGGATGTGAGTGACGAGGGGTGTGGTGATCGTGTGCAATGGCGGAGCCAGGATCTTCATCCAGGGGGTTCAAGATTTTTCTAACTCTCTCTCTCTCTCTCTCTCTCTCTCTATCTATATATATATATATATATATATATATATATATATATATATATATATATATATATATATATATATATATATATATATATATATATATATATATATATATATATATATATATATATATATATATATATATATATATATATATATATATATATATATATATATATATATATATATATATATATATTGTAGATTATTTTTAATTTAATTTCAATCATAATTATTATTAGTAAAATCGACCTATAATATTAATTATTATATTAGGCTTCTATGTGTGAAGTTTTTCTTTTTTAATGCATGTATGCAAATGCAGGTTTGTAGCTTATGTACAAAAGCACACAAAAGCCTAGGTTCACACAATAATTTACTTTATAAAATGATTATTTTGTGCATGCAAAACAATAAATAAAAGAAGATCGAAAGACTGTTAGACAAAGTATAAAGATATGGGTGCAACTTGCAAGATCATAAATTTGAGTGGGTTCAAGATTTGAAAATATCCAATATTTAGTGCAAGGTTTTGAAATTGAGGGGGTGCAGTTGCATCCCCTACTACACACGTGGGTCCGTCTTTGATCGTGTGCTTAGTGGAATGTAAGCGATGTAACTAAATTTCGATGCGAATTAATTGGTGGGTTCTTATGAACCGATGGTACCTCACACATTTGAGTCAATATTGTGCATTAACATATTATGTGACATTACATAATTTATTTGATGAAATAGTGATGTGATGATAATCTTGATATCATGTGATTATCTGTATATGCTATATGTGTTATCATGTGATTATCTGTATATGCTATATGTGTTATCATGCGATTATCTGTATATGCTATATGTGTTAGCATGTAATTATCTGTATATGCTATAGGTCTTAGCATGTGATTATCTGTGGATGCTATACGCGTTAGTATATGATTGTCGGTGTATGTTATACGTGTTCAGCATGTGATGCGTAAGTGATGTGAATTGTATATGTGATTTTCTATGCTATTATATATTATTATGCAATTCTAATTTAATTTTGATTTCTTACCCCTTCTGTTGGAATGTTGCTTTATATAACATCATGCAAATATTCTGGAGTAGACGCATGGAGTAGGAACAAATAACTTTTCTTATTATTTTGGTCATTGGTGTCTGCTCTGGTATGTAACAATGGGGATTGGTGTTTGTGTGTTGATTTTTTGTTGTAGACTTATGCAATCTCCTATGTTTCAATCCAATTATAACTTTGTTGTTTCATAAATATGTTGTGATTAATGTATATTGGATGTTAATATTTTCCGCTGCAGTAAAAGTGAAGTTGAATTAGTTGATTGTTATTATTAACTTTAAAAATGGCATAAGTTACATATCATGAAGTATGAGCATCTTGTTTTGAAAGGTAGCATCTTAAATGGTTTGTGTTTTAATTTTTACTCTGATAAATGTTTTAAAGTACGCGAGAGATATTTAGGGTGTTACAACGAGCACATATTTATCATATGAGTTTTTTAAAATAAATTTTTAAATAACACTTATAAATTATAATTAAATAATTAAAGATCTATCAATTAATATCTACCATATAAGAAAAATTGAGTATCTGGAAAAGACCTAACTAACCTTACTTCTACCATATTAAGCCATATATACTTTACCTTTACCTTTAATTCAAACTGCATATTTTCTCTCTCTCTCTCTCTCTCTCTCTCTCTCTCTCTCTCTCTCTCTCTCTCTCTCTCTCTCTCTCTCTCTCTCTCTCTCTCTCTCTCTCTCTCTCTCTCTCTCTCTCTCTCTCTCTCTCTCTCTCTCTCTCTCTCTCTCTCTCTCTCTCTCTTTTTCTCTTCCTTCAGATCTCTTCATTCTCTTTCTCTTCCGCCTCTCTCATCCTCGTCTTCTTTCTTTTTCTCTTCCACTTCTTTAGTCTTTCACCTCTTCTTCCTTCTCGATCTTCTTCTTCCCCTTCCTCAAAAATATCCTTTATCCTCTTTTTATTTTTGAAATCAAATATATCTACCATATAAGAAAAATTGAGTCTCTGGAAAAAACCTAACTAACCTTGCTTCTACCATATTAAGCCACGTCTACTTTACCTTTACCTTTAATTCAAACTGTATATTTTCTTTCTCTCTCTCTCGTCTGATTTCTCTATATTTCATTCCCCCTCTCTCTTTTTTCTCTTCCTTCAGGTCTCTTCATTCTCTTTCTCTTCTGCCTCCCTCATCCCCGTCTTCTTTCTTTTCCTCTTCCACTTCTTCCGTCCTTCACCTTTTCTTCCTTCTCCATCTTCTTCTTCCTCTTCCTCAAAAATATCCTTTATCCTCTTTTTATTTTTTAAATCAAATGGTAACAATCGATAATCCGCGACATTGTTTGTTTTGATATTTGTAAGAGATGATTTTCTATCAACGAGAATTGGATCTGATTTTTTTTGTATTCTTTTATGCAGCAATAGAATCTGGAAGAGGACACCGAGATAAGGGAAGAAGAAGAGGATCCGTTGCTCGCAGGATGTGGTTGATGACCAAGGTGTGTTTGCTATGCGATAGTGCTCATTTAAATTTGGGGTTTTTTGGTTACTTTTTTTTAATCTACTTCATTTTATCTTTGCTGCAAATGGTTGAGGTTATGGTACCCTAAGTTTAGAGAAATTTTCAATTTTTTTTTGCTGTGGGTGATTTTATTATTGGATTTGGGATTATTTATCTTCTTATATTGTTGAATGAGAGGAATTTCTGGGATTGCTTTATCCTATTGATAATTACAAAGTGTGAGTGTATTTTTTGTTGACCTGGATTTGTTTATTTAACATATGTGTAATCGTCGATGGTTTTCATTCGTTGATCCGCGTTGTAATTTGAAGCTATGGACATTTGACTAATACAAAGGTCAAATTTATTTTGGCGACTACGAATATAGATGTTAAAGATGCTGATGTAAGGTGTTCTGAGTGTATATGCAGATCTATATGTTAAAGATGCGACTAAGGAATATCAAGGAATGCTGCAGCCATCGCCGAGGAGTTTATAACATAAGGATCCTTAAACTTATTATGTTCTGCATCAACCAACATAACTTGAAGAGCTGATAGTATTGTTTTCAAATCTTTCAGAAGTTAGTATGGTTTTCAACTCTTCCATAAATGTATTTAGTAGATAAATAACAATTGATTGTGTTTTATTATAATATATTTTGTTAAAACTATTTTTAATTATCTATTTTTGTTTTTGTACTTTATCACTATACACCAGTACTAATCAATTATTTAAAACTGAGTAACAATAGACTACATATCAAAGAGGTTAAGAGATTCCGTGTTCGACAGCTACATCAATGAGCTGAAGTGATTCCGTGTTCGACAGCTACATCAATGAGCTGAAGTGATTCCGTGTTCGACAACTACACCATATTCGATTGTTCATGTTTTTTTATGCCAAATATGTTCTCTGTCTAAGGTGCTTTTATAGTTATGCTGTTTTATTACTTACAAAACTTCCTTACACTATTGATATCGAATGCCCTATGGCCCCCATTTTTATGTATAATAGAGAAGGCTCTGATATCGAATGGGTCGGGAGCCTTATTTACTACAATAATTAATAGTCGCATTCTAAAGAGAAGCACATAATTATTTTTGTACCCCAAAATTTGCCCTCTCATTTCTCAAGGGGTCATCCTGGACCCTCAGGTTTGCTTCTGTCAAGTTTCAAGTCTCGGATTACAATTTTCCAAGAAAGTCATTCACAAGGGCAAAATGGTCAAAAGCACACTAAAAAGTCAAACTTTGACTTTTTGATCAAAATTAAGTTTCAAAAAATCATATTTCATCAAGACATGAAGTTGGTTCATCAAGAAATCAAAAGTCAAAGATTACCTTGAAAAGTCAAATTTCTAATCACTTAGAAAATTTTCTATTAAGAAAATATGATAATTTTATAACATTGGGCCAGATTTTCATTATGATGCAAGATAATTCAATCAGAACTTCTGACATGAAAGTTATAGATCTCAATGATATCTAAAACATTGTAGAACAGAACTTCTTCTAGAAAGGCTAGGATTTCAAGTTATAAATCCATGAAGACATCCTTGAAGCTAAAACACTTAGTAAATTATGAGCATTTTTAAGTGAGAATTTGGACAGAACTTCTGGGCCAATTTTCACACAAGGATAATTAGAATTTGCAAAAGTGATTCAGAACATGACCTTTAGATCAGAACACGACCCTTCGAATCTCATCCTTCAGCACATGGAGACTATGTTCTATTCTTCGATCAGAACATCACCATTTGAATCTCACTCTGGTCTTTCCACTCTTTAATCAGAACATCACCAAACCCCAAAAACCTCGTTTTGAACAGTCTGCTGCATTGCTATGGCACAATCCTGCATCCAGCTACCACAACACTCCAAATGCTGTTGATCCAGTCCACGCCTGCATTTTTCTCAAACCCCATATTTGCAAAAAATTAACACATAAAAGCTGTGTTAAAAAATCAATGAAACAGTATGCCAAAAAGGTTAAAATCCCATTTGTTTTTCCCCCCAAAACCACAAAAAACTCATCTATAAATAAATGGTTCCACCACACGTCTAAAGGGATGGCTTTTGGAATGAGAGGGTGATTGTGATCGGTGGATCTGGAACTGACTGTTTAATGCTAGTTCGCGAAATGTCGCTGAAGCAAGAGTCGCCACCGTCTTTTATTTTCTCCAACATGGAAAGGACAAAAGCACAGAAAAATTCCTTATTGAGATTAGTTCTCGGTTCGGGAGGTAGATTTATAGAAAGGGAAGGTGTTAGCACCCTTTCTATCCATGGTTATCCATGGGCTCTTAGATACTTGCTCATTTGTGTTTTCAAAGTGTTTGTTTGCTTTTCAAGGTGAGTGGGTTTGAAAAAGTTCCGTTTGAAATTTCAGTTCGACTCTTGTATCAGTCCTCAAGAGTGTTTGAAAAGTTGTTTTTGAAAGCTTTTTGCAAAGTGTCGATGTGAAAAGAAGTTTTTGATTTGTTTTGAATTAGAGCAAGTATCTACGAGTCATCTACCTACCCTAAGGAACTAGTCTGTGTAAATGTCCTTAAGGTAGTGCCATCCCACCATTGAAGAGTAGGTAGCACCACCGTTGGAGGTGTTCGGGTCAATTCGAGTGTAGGGACAGTGTGGTCACCAGAGTAATAGGAGGACACCTTAGAAGCTACCCCCATGCCATGTTCATGGACATGAGGACTTACTAAAACGTCCTCTACTTGACGACCACGTTTCGAGGGGCAAGGCAACAGTGAGGCGTACCCTAGGAGTGGTGTGTGAATTGTGTGTCATTTTCAGTCATATTTTATTCTGGTCATGCATTTGGTGATCTGCGCTTTGATTTTATTTTTAGGCATACATTCTTTCATGTGATTATTAACAGTTAAAAGGTGCGGGAATTAAAATGCGGAAAATAAAGGTCCTACGCTATTACAAGGCGCGGGTCTACAACGCCAAATTAAACCAAGACCCGATTTGAATAAATAAAAATGCGGAAAATAAATGTCCTAATTATCTATTACAAGGCTTTGGGATAAATACATTAAATAAAAAGCAAACGCGCGAAATGAAATTATGATCGAAGGTGCGAGGGCGTTGGACCCTTTAAAGGAATTAAATAGAAATTATAAATTAATTAAATTAAATAAAGGAAATAACTTATTTTTTGATGTTTTTTGTATTTATGAAATTAAAGAAAATTAAATTGGAATTAAAAATTAAATAACCCTAGTTCTAAATTGTTTTTAATTTATTAAAGAAAAATGTTTAAGTTTGACCTAATTTAACCTAATTATTTAATGACAAGTTTATTTACAAAATTAATTAAGAATTAATAATAATGATGAGGTAATTTAATTATTTTGGAAAAAAGTAAAATGCTACAAAACCTAATTTTTATGTGTTTTAATTTATTTAAGAAAAAAAATGTTAAAGTTAAAACCCTAATTTAAAACTAAATTAATTATCAAATTTATTTACAACAAAAACATTAATGCATTAAATAATAAATAAATATATTTTTATATTTGACTTTTCTGATTTTTTTTTGT